>JAQQSW010003404.1:0-14700 GCA_028646575.1 Pseudocheirus occidentalis | reverse complement strand
CTGTCGTGAGTCTGAGAGGGATCCCTGCTTGAGGGATCCTGTTCTATTTGTGAAGGCTTGGGAATGTGGGTGTCCACTGCATTAACTATATGTATCAACTTTGTGACCATTATAATGACTTTGGCTTTCTGGTTTTGGGACTTATCCTTCTGGTTTTGGGACTCAGTGTTATGGTTTCTGAATAAAGACCTTGGTTCTGTCTTCCATGTGGAGAGTTTGCTATATTTTGTGATCCAAAACTACACCAACATATTCATAACCATCATGGGTGTTGTGAATATCTCATTATTGATACAATCCAAGAGAACAGTATGTACACTTAGCACAATAGCGTAAAGAAAAACAACACTGAAAGAGACCAGAATTCAGAAAGAAGCAATAAGAAAGCTGGATTCTGGAGATCTGATGATGAAACAAACCTTGCTCCTCAGGAGACTGAGGTAAGGAGCAGTATATTAGCTTCTCCTGCTTATTTTGAGCCAGAAAGGACCTTAAAGGTCCCCAAGTCTAATCTTCACGTTTTACAAATAAGGAAGCTGAGGCCCAGGAGATTAAGTAATTTGCTTAAGAGTCTAAATTCAGCTGTCTTCCACCATACCACTGTGCCCCAAGGGAGAAGACCGCAGAGCCACACAAGAGGGCCATACAATGTATGCCCCAGAGCTTCTAGCCTGCCACTGATGTGCACCATGTCTGGGGGCAAAACAGGCAGGGTTCCCTGGGCATCCTTAACATATACATTAAAGACTGTTGGAGGACAACATGTACAGCTGTTTTGGTTCAACTGTGCTGTATTTCTTCTGTCATCAATAATAGCTAGATCTTGTATTTTCTGCCCCTTAAGTCTATTCTATGGCAGTGTTGTCTGCTGAAAATCATTTGCAAAACTTGCCTGTTCTCTTCCCATACGTGACCAATCCTACTTGAAATTTGTAAGAGAAACAAAGAAAAACCTGGTAGTCTTAACATACACCTCACATTTTTCAGAGAAAACTCAGACTCCCACACCCTAAATTTCTACAAACAAGTCAGTTTTAGAAGACCTAAAGCGTGAAACACAAAAACAATTCACTCCAAACTCATCTCCCAGTTTACATTGTAAGACCTGTACAGTAGTGAGAAGGAAGGTCACATGATGGACACAAAAGTTCTGTAAGAACAGGGTCCAAGGTGCTATGGGCTCACATTGAGCTGAGGGTAGTGGGGAGTACCGAGGACAGAAGAAAGATCAAAGAAGGGACTAAACAGCTGGTCTCATATGAGCAGAGTAAAATCAGATGATCATAATAGCTGCTTAACTCTGACTGCTTCTATTTTCTCTATCAAGAAAGATCTGTGGATTGTAAAAGGTCAGATAAAAAATGTCTGCTAGGGAGGCGATATTGGAACTTAAGTCTAAAGCTCATGACAGTCCCTGGCTGCACATGAGGAGTGGATGTCACCTGACCCAGGCCAAGTACAACCCATGGTCCTGAAAGAAGTGGTAGACGTAATTACAGATGCATTATAGCAGGTGACCTTAGAAATACCATGGCCAGATGCCTCAGGACTAGTGAAGGGGGAAAGTAAAGGGAGGGTGGAAAAGAGTAAACGAATTTTATTGCAAACTAGATCAATAAGCTTGACTTCCATTTCTGATTAATGAAAAGAAAGTGGTGGTCACAAAGAGAACCCTTCCCAACATGGTCCTCTCCTACCTCTCCCAGCCTCTTCCCACCCTACTCTCCCTACCACATAATGTATAGCCAAGAATCCTCCTTGCTGTTCCTTTCACAAGACACTCCATTCCCAGACTCCAGGCATTTTCACTAGAATATTCCCCCTCCTCATATCAGCCTCCTGGTTTCCTTGGCTTCTTTCAAGTCCTAGCTAAAACCAAACCCATTTGTGAGTTAGGGGGGTATCTACTCCAAGTATGTTGAGATGTCCCCCAGTAGAATTCAAAGACAAGAACAATTTGTTCCAACGGCCGTGAAGGTGACTGAAACAGGTGCTGTGGAGTGCTTGGAGCTTGGTGAGACACTGAAGATGCCAAGGTCATGCACTGCTTCAGAGGCCATCCTCAGTCATCCTGAGGTGCACTCATCTTGCCACTAGGCTTCCATGGTTCTGGAAGAGTCTGCAATTTTGTGCAACTCCGATTCACATAGAGGGCACGACATCCTCTGATGTCACTGGTCCTTTTTGAAAAGGAAGGATGAACAACAAATCTCATCTTAAACAAGAAGTCTTCCTTGATCCCTCTCATTATCATATCTCTGGGGTGCACGTGGTTGTTTGCATGCTGTCTCCCCATTAGACTGTGTTTTGCCTCTTTTTGTATCCCTCATGCTTAGCACAGTGCTTAGCATACAGTCAGTGCTTAATAAATGCTTGCTGATTGACTTTCAGACTTTGACACAATGCTTCCAGCTGGGCAGCCACCGGCAGCCACCCTGGCTTTCCAGCTCCCTCTTGTATGCTGTCTTCCACTAAGAGACTGTCAATTTCTTGAGATCAGAGACTATTCGCTTGCTTATATTTGTACTGCTCAACACACTACCCTTAGCCCAGTGCCTGGTACACAGGAGGCATTTAATAAATGCTGACAGCTTCAACAAGAACAGGTGACACCAGACCTGTTTTCTTTTTTTTTTGGTCAGGGTCACTAGCCTGGTAGATCTGGAACGTGCCAATAGATATGAAAAAAATGTGTCTAGATCTTACCAAAACATTCTGACAAAGTCTCTCTTGCTATTTCTTTTAAGTATGGTGGAGAGATGTGCCCTAGTTCAGTTAGACAGATTTAAAGCTGTTTGAATGACCAGTTCAAAATACAAGAAATAACTAGTTCTCTTTCTTTAAGATTCAACATTCTCACCACATGTAGAACTTCCAGACTCTCCTCTTGTGTAAAACATTTATGAAACATAGATGTGGGCCTTAAGTAATCCTGAGCCTTTGGTCTCCTCCATTTGCTAAATCTGAAACTTACTTTCCAACTCCCCTAGGCATAAAAGTCAAGGCTGACCAAAACAGATGCCGACATGGCTTGGAGAACTTTGTCATTTTCTTTACAAACTCTCTCTGCCTCTGTGGCAAACATTCATGCATAAGCTACAATTATCTCCATGGTGCTTATCAGGAGCAGTTCAAGTCAAGACGACAAATGTTCCACAAAAGGATATCTCTGATTTTCTTTGGCCACTCAATGAAATAACTCCCATCAAATCTTTAATTTACCTCCAAAAAAGAACTTGTTAGGTATCTCTCCATTTAGCTGTGATTTCCTTTTACCTTCTGCTTTCACTTCCATCTCCAAGATCTCATTAGCTCCCATGGCTTCAGTGTAGATGACTCTTGGGTCTACCTGGGAGCCTTTGTCACTCTCCTAAGTTCCTTGACTGCATCACCAACTTGCTATGTTGGGTATTTCCACCTTGATGCCCCATAGGAATCTCAAACTCACTATGTCCAGTATAAAATGTATATAGATATGGGGCTTCTGCCCCATTACATTCTGATGTAATACAAGCCTTTGGTCTAATTTGGTGGTTCTCAACTTTCCTAATGCCACGACCCTTTAATACTTGTAAGTTGTGGGCATATCTGTATGTGGGTGGACCTGCCTGGAGACAGATAGAGGAGCAGTGTCTCAGTTCCTAAGACCATCGCAAGTATGTGTTTTCCCATGGTCTTAGGTGACCCCTGTGAAAGGGCTGTCGACCCCCAAAGGGGTCACAACCCACAGGTTGAGAACCGCTGGTGTAATTAATTGACTAAATCTGAACCCTGTTTTCCAACGTACTTTCTATCCTTCCCTCGACACAGAAGTTACTAATGACCAAAGTAGATACTGACATGGCTTAGCTGATTTTGTCCACTCCCCCCTAAATCTACCCTAGCTGTTGAGGATCCCACCATTCTTCTCATCACCCAAGTTTGCAACCTCAGTCAAGCCTTACCTCTTCCTACCTTCGTGGCATTGCTCCCATCTACCTCCCATCTCTCCACTCACAAGGCCACCGCTCTGATTCAGGCTCTAATTAGCTCTTGCTTACATTATTACCACAGTCTCCTAACTGGGCTCTCTGCCCTTCATTTCTCTCCTCTCCAATTTATCCTCCACATAACCACCAAAATGATATATTTAAAGTACAGATCTGACCAAAAGAACTCAAAAAGCTCCAATACCTGCTCTTTCCTGTGGAGAAAAATATGGACTTCTACTTGGCATTTAAGTCCCTTCCCAGTATGGGCTACCTTTCTGGGCTTATTATACATTACTCTTTTTCACAAACTTTTACATTCCAGTCAAGATCTATTTGTTATCCTAAAACACCTCTTCCATCTTCTGTCTGATTAATCTCCTCACATGCTGCTTCCCATACTGGGAATGCCCTCTTTCCTCACCTCCACCCTTTAGAATCCCTAGCCCCTTTTCCTGACTCAGATCAAGTACCACCTACTACTCAATGTCTTTTCTGATCCCCTAACAGTGGACTCCCCATCCCCCAAATTACTTAGTATATACTGTACTTATTTAGCTGCATCAATGTTGTTTTCCCAGCAGAATGTAAGCTAATTGTGAGCAAGAGTTTTCCCTTTGCATCCCCAGTGCCTACCACAAAAGGACTTAATAAATGCTCATTGGTTCACTGACCACAAGAATGACTATAATTATGTGGTTCAGTTCTTCCCAAAAGAAGTTTATTAGTCACTGAATAGAGACCTCATATTTAGCAGGCCAACAGTTAAGTCAATAATACCTCAAGTCACTTACCCATCTGCCTCAGTTCCTCATCTGTAAAATGAACTGGAGAAAGAAATGGCACATCATTGCAGTATCTTTGCTAAAAAAAAAACCCCAAATGGCGTCACGAAGAGTCTGACATGACTGAAATGACCAAACCACCACCACACAGATGGTCTAAAGACAGTGATGTTCTTAGCATTCTCTGTCTCCACTATGGTCACTTCACCACTTTCACGTGGTAAGAGGAAGAAGGCCTCATAGGACTGATAACCACTTTTTATTTTCGATTCAAAAGTTACATGGCAACTTAGCAGCCAACCTACATAGGGCACTGGTCTCTCTACACTCAGCTGGGCTGGGCCATAAGCAGAAGACTTCCTTTGTTGCCAGGACCATAATTAAACTTTTCTAGCATGGTAAAACTTGCCAATGCGTCCAACTCTACTGGACCAGCCTCTGAGAACCCAGGATCACACCTCCATATTATGAAGCATCACAGTAGGACTTTGTGGAGATTGAGATGGAACTTAAGCTTAGCTCAATGCCTGACTCACTGTAGGCACTTGACAAATGTTTCCTGAATTGAATTGAGTTGAACATAGTACTATATTGACTTGAGATGAACAATACAAAATCTAAGACATGAAGATCAAAATCTAAAGTGAGCATACAGAACATTTATTTGTCTTTTGCACCACAGCTCAGGTAAAACACAATTGTGGGCAGAATTGTCAAATACAGAAATCTTCACTGTAAAGTGTAAATATATGTCAGTTACATACTTTAAAATATCTAGTGAAGAGGTAGATATACAAGGAAAAGCTAACACTTACTGGTCTGATGTCAATGTCACACATCCCAACGCTTGTGGTAACAACATGACTGACTCCCAACATTGTGTTACCTGATAACCCCTGCAATAAAAGAGTAGTCATCAGTCAACACCTCGTACTTGAATAAAGTACATCAAAAGCCATTCTAAAAATAAGCCTCATCTCAGGCTTTACAACCCTATGACGGAGAAGAACCTAACTAGCAGCATGACACCAACATTTCCTTGCCACCTCCATCATTACCTTCACATTAGATGGATCAAATAATCCTTCAGGTATCTTAAGTCGCTCTGCACCAAAATCACAGTTGTAACCATTGGGAAATTCATAATGAACTGTTGGCATTTGTGCAGCCACTCTGAGAAAAGAAATTCAAGAAAATTTAAAAAGAGGAAAAATCAATAGAGAAATTATTAAAAACGCGTAAAGAAGAAAACTAGTGGTGAAATAAATTCATTGAAATTTTAAGAAAATATAATATTCATCAGTATTAAATAACAATGTATTCACTGGCCTTAAACTGGTACATTTTAATTCATACTTATACTCAAACATAAGCTATAATTTACTTTAACAACAAAATCAACCCTCTCCTATCCAGTTCTAAAATCACAAATATTTCTATAGCTAAGAGATTTTTCAAAATAGTCAAATAAATCACCAGACAAATATGGCCTCTAAAAGATGAGTGTGAAAGTTCAAATTAAGCCACAAGATTTATAGACAAAACAAGAGAACATACTGTTCATCATAAGTTGAATCTGAGACTTGGAGCACAGAAGCTTGAAAATCTTGGATCACACACTAGGGGAAAAAAATTTTTTTAAACAATTAGGATTTTTTAAAAACAAATTTTTACTTCATTTAATCATATTATTTGACAGAAATTGTCATTGTATGACACAAGACCTAATGCCTACAATGGTTAGATTTCAAGGCATAAACTTACCTTTAAGCACTCCAAATGCCATAAAAATATAAAATCTCTAATAATATATGTCACAGAGTAGGTATTATGTATTTGTCAAATAAAAAATTCCTTCTGAAAGAATCAAGATTTCAGCAAACATGAAATGCCTATCATGCACGAAACACTGTACCAGATACTGAAAAATATGTTTGGGAATCTTAAGTTATTTAGCTAAGACTTGAATAGAACTCTTATGGAACATTGGAACTCTCAGAATCTTAGTGTTGACATAACCTTGGAGGCCATCTAGTCCAATTTTTACCTATCCAGGAATCTCTCCTGCTCATTTCAGACAGGCAGGCAGTCATCCAACCTCCCACCTCCCAGAAAAGAAACCCAATAATCATCCCATTCCATGTTTAACAACTCCTATTAGGAAATGTTTCCTTAAAAAGAGCTGAAATCAGTTCACTTTAAGTTCCACCTCTGAATGGCTCATTATGTCTGCCCTCTAGGACAAAGCAAAATAACAAATCTAGTCCCTCTTTCCCATCATGGAAGACAGCCATCCTATCTCCCTTAAGACTCCTTTTCTCCAGGCTGACATCCTCAATTCCTTCAACAGATCCTCTTCTGGGACCATTTCTAGGCCCTTGGCTACCTCCCTCTGGTCATTCTTTAATATATCAATGTCCAACCCAGAAATGAACTTAATAATTTAGACACGATGTGAGTAGGGCAGAGAACAGACAACTATGTGCTCCATCATTCTGCCTGCTGTACCTCTCAAAGCAGCATTATGTTTTTTTGGTTGCTAAGCCACACTGCTGGCTCACATTGAGCATGTCATCCACTAAAAACCTCTATCCTTATGGGGAAGTAGCTGAAAGCAAAGAAACAGTAAAGCCCTCAGAAGAGCAATGAAAAGAGAAGACCTAATTTTACTCTCTTCCTCCTTGGAAGAAAGACCTGCCACAGTAATTCGTTTTCTTCCTCCTGGGCTTACTTTTTAAAACAAGTTACCAGAGCGGCTGGGTGGTGTAGTGAATAGAGCACTGGCCATGGAGTCACCCTCAGACACTTAACCCTTACTAGCCATATGACCTTGGGCAAGTCACTTAACCTCAATTGCCCTGCCTTCCCCTCTCCAAAAAAAAAAAAGTTCTCTTTCAGGTTGGGGAACTCAAATATATTAATATAAGATCTTCCTACCTAAGAAGTTGTTTCCTTTCTTCCTATGTACCAGTTCATTACCCACACGAGTCAGGAGAATATAGAGCTATTCTCATCCAGCCAATTTTATTGATAAATTTAGCAGGTAGGGTTGCCAGTACTAGACCAAACCCCAATCAAATCACTGCTATAAACTACAGTGGCACAAAACAAAAATAAGGCTACTTTTTCTTTTCTCCCTAGGAAGTAAACTTTTATAATAAAAAAGAATAGCCCTAGAATTGGAGTTAGGCATTTGAATACATAGACCACACACACATTTCACAAATATACATAATCTCACATTTTACTAAATTTCTCACGTCAGCACAAAAGGTAAAACCTACAGATGTCTAATAAACATGTCTTCTTTGGGTTGTCAAAGCAGATGATGTCATCATCTCTAATCAGTCCGCTAGGAATGAATCCCCTGGGAAATCTTTATAATATTTTTACCTCTAATTCTTAAAAAAAAATAAAAATAAAAATAAACAAGGCATACCTCTGGCATAATCAATTCAAGTCCTCAAAACTTTTAATAGTTACACGCTTACAACTGATACTAGCTTATTCAAGTTCTCTATGTATATGACCCAGTCAGTGGGCATATGCTAGGTGAGAGACCTTGGGTCAGAACTCCTGTTCTTTGGGTCCTGAGTTTCCAAATCTGTGAAATGTTGGCACTATGTGAGATATCTCTAAGGTCTCTCCCAGGCCTTGATTGTACTAAGGAATTGTGCCTGTGTTACTCTACCTGTCCCTGCTCCCCTGGACTCCTAGCACACACTGACAGGCAAGACTGAAGATGCTGCCAGTGGCCACTGTACAGAATGGAGCTAACCAGTCCACAGAGGACCATGACTCTGCTCGATAAATATCCTAGAAATACAATCATTTTCAGTATACGATCCTGCCTCCCAAAAGAAATATGCTGTTATAACTCATGAGATTCAGAACAAATAGCTATTCTTCTGTAAGCTATCTATTTGACAAGAATCAAATATACCCAAACAAGCTAATCAACTTTGTTTATAAAATGTTACTGAAGGGATGAAACACCTGAAGTCCTAAGGACAATAAGATGTCAGGAAAATAACCCAGCATCTACTATGTGCCAGGCACTCTATTTACAAAGAGAGCTGCTGCCCTCAAGAACTTTACCATCTAGTAGAAGAGAGAAGTACCCATAAGTATGTGTAAAAGATATTCAAAGTAACTACAAGGACTTTTTTATGGGAGGGGAGTTCCAGAAAGCTCCGGGGGTCAGGAATACCAGCCAATCTCAGAGCAGTAGCAGTTACAACACCAGGCATGTTAACATCATGTTTCCTACATCCCACTAAAGAAACTACAGACAGTGATCACGTGAGACAAGCAGCTACTCACATTACACATGTAATTGTGCCAAGACCTCGTGACCTGTGGCAACTTTTCTTTTCTCTTCCAATTTGCTGGGGATCCTTCACGAACAGCCTCCTGAGGTAGCAAAAGCAGTGGTATCAATTCAAAGATTTAAACTGGGAAGGTGACAAGTGAAAAGACAAAACCATCCCTCACCAAGCCAACTATGGCTTACCTTTGATGCGATCATATATGGAGGGATCAATTCTACATTCATTTCTTGGAACAGTTCTCTGCACTGCATGGTAATAAAGTCTCCTGCAAGAGGAGATTTCACAATGCCTGCAGGAAAAAGAAGAATGCCCAAGGGCCATTAATGCCTAATCAAGTTCCCTGGGACAGAGAAAGATAACACCAGCCCTCCAGGGCAGCAAGCCCCAAAGGAAACACACTAGTAAACCCATAAGCTCTCAATTTCTGAGCACATGAGTACATTAGCTTTAACTATACAGTATTCCAAAGAGCAGCCTTTTATAAAATTATAAGACCAAAAGGTATTTTTTTCCTTGAAAATGCCTAAGACAGTTCCTAACGATTTTTGTTTCTAAATAATCATGTACGTGAATAATCCTGTGTGTCATTCCAGGACACTTACCTTGCTGAAGGACATATCCATCATGGACTGGAATGGCAGTAGTATGAGTGGCCCCACTATCCAAAATCAACCCTGTGGAACGACCATTAGCAAATCTAGTTTAAAGAGTTAAGGAGAAGACGTCAAGATACCTAAAATCCTGTTCAAGGGGACAAAAGCTTCTTTAAATAACAATGTCATAATGAAGTTGGTTTTTTAATGAAACTGAGACCAGCTTCTTTTTGACAAATGACATGCATTAATTTTGCGCTATTTTCACTCATGATGGTCCAAGGTCAGGAATGCCCTGCTCTCTGCCTGCACAAGTCCTACCTGTCTATCCTTCAAGATACAGTCAAAATACCACTGCCCCCCTACAAAGCCTGAACTTACTGCTCTTAATTCAAAAAGAAGAACCTATGCAATTCAAAATTAATAGTAAGCTTCTTATATTATTGTCCTTTATTGCCTAACTTTTCATACATTTGTCTCCTTAGCTAAACTAGTGAGAACAGGGACATATTTCATTTATCTCTGTATCCTCCACAGAGCCAAGTAGAATGTTTTGTGTACAATTAGTATTCAGTAAGTGTTTAACTGAATTCCTTAAACAAATTTATAGCCAAATTGTCTGTGGTAAAAGAAAACAAAAAAGTATGGCTAACAAAATATAGATAATCTCAGAAAACTTGTATTTCATTACTATAATCCCATCAACGAGCTTTTTGCCAAGAGGGCTGCTAAGAAGCAGCCAAAGTAACTGATTTGAATATAGGCTTTCTTTTTCTCTTCTCACCTTCAAGGACAGCAATGCTAATGACAAGAAAAATACCAAAAAGGCAGAAAGGAAAGAGCATCACAATCTGAAAGCTGCATAATAAACCTGTGAATAAGAAAGAGCTGATTAATGCCACAATTCCAGTAATGTTACTTTTAACAAGCATATTTATACTGCTTCTGAAAACAACCCCACAAGTACCAATCCTTTAAGGATACGCTGTAAGAACTGCAGTTTTACAAAGGAAGAAGGCAGGGATGTTGTAGTGTTCAAACATCAACTCTGTCAGCTTCTCTCTTTTTGCTCTGGTATTCCACTTGGGGGGTGGGTGAGAAAAAAGGGGAGGAAAGAGAAAAACAATACTTAAGTGTGGCTGTTTAGTTCATAATTTAAACATGGTCATCTCAAGACTCACTACCACAGAAGCAAAGTCATCATTATCCAAGATTTATATAATCAAATATCGCTGATGGTTTGGCAAAGAAAGCTCATCATAAAACTAGACTTCAGTTTACCTATCTCTTGCTATGAGTTCTTAAAAATAAAAATAAATCTTCCAAGTAAAAGGAAATGAAATCAAGACTTCTTGGAGGCATTTTAAAAAATGTACTCAAAATGTTTCAAATTAAAATATGCAACCAGAAGTTGCCAAATTCTCCTTTCACTTGTATAGCAATTGTGAAAATAAAAAGAAATCACAGAAAACTATTTTCACAATTTATAATCACCGTTTTTTTCCTCTCTAACTCTTCCATTCAATGAACCATATTATCCTCAAAGTCTGATAATCTCAATTTCTGGTCAATGTATAACTTCTCATCAAAATGACAGCAGACTTTGGGATATAAAGGAAATTAATACATTGAAATATGAAACAAGTACACAAAATGAATCCCATGTTAATGGAATCCTTGGAGGAAAAAAGGATAACTATGAGATTCTACCAAATTGAAATAAGTGAACTAAACACACAGACGGGATAACTTATGGTCATTTCCAAAAATAGCACCCCTATGTTCAGGTTTCACTGAATTACTCCAAATTCATCATATTCTAAATAGCCATTAAGAGAGATTAAATTCATACTTCTTTGTTTTCAAATACAGCATGAAAGTGGCTATCCTTTCTGTAAGATGTTATAAAAAAGGTCAAAATTACCCTTTTACTCTTACATGTGTTGTTTTCTCTTTATTTCAGATCTAGAAGCAAATCTCAAAATATGTTATTTCATTATTTAGTTAATCCCGTGTTTAATTTAGTATTTTGCAAAAAATAAAGAAGTCTTCTTAAAATTCCAATTGAAAACATATTTTCTTCAAAAACTAAGTGCCCCTCTCTAGAAATAGAAAGTTCGATGAACTTGAAGTTGCTGACAAAAAAGGGGAAGAGTATGAATATGTCTATATTAAGTTCCTACCTTCAAAGCACCAATTTAGATGCCTTCTCAAATCTAAACCAAAGAAAGATAAAACTCAAATGTTTTTGAGACTAATAAAACAACTGTTAGAGAGAAATCAAGAATACAATATCTGCCTTAGCTCACCGGTGCTTCTGACATTAGAACGGGGTGCAAGCTGGCTTCTGATTTGACATGCATCTTGTAAGTGTGATCCAAAATAGCTTGGAAGCTGTCCCAATCTTCAACTGCAATAACAAAGTTAACAATTTAAAAACAAATATGCCATATATTTTAAAATACATTCCAATGATTTCTCTATCAAACCCTGAAGACTTCAATAGCAATTCACAAATACTCTCACTTCATAGTAAAACACTTTAAAAGAAGACCTCATTTTCCAGGCACAGTCTTTCCTTTGGTCCTTCCACCCCTTGTAATAAAATGTCTCCAGAATTGAAAAGTACAACATAGCTCAATAAATGCCTAATGGAGACTAAGGATGGTTTCCCACAATTAAAGGTCTTTACTGGACATCCTGTACCAAGTAGTTCTGAAGACAAGTCTAACTTAGAGGTACCACAGTGAAGTGGGAAGAAGACCAGAACCCCAAGTTTACACTCTTCCTCTAATGATCACTCTGGGCAAAGGTAGGCAAATACTTTTATGAACTTCCATGAACTTCACTCTCCTCATCTATAAAATTAGAATAATTATGCCAGTAGTGCTAACTTCACAGGGAAACTGTGATCATTCAATCACATGTTAACAAAGTGCATTTACTATGAGCTTTATAAACAAAGGTGTCAAACCTTGAGTGCTGTCTGAACCAGATTAAAACATCATTGGGGGGGGGGGGGAGGGGCAGCTAGGTGGCGCAGTGAATAGAGCACTGGCCCTGGAGTCAGGAGTACCTGAGTTCAAATCCGACCTCGGACACTTAACATGAAAAAAAAAACTAGCCGTGTGACCTTGGGCAAGTCGCTTAACCCCAACCTGCCCTCCAAAAAGCAAAAAACAAAACAAAACAAAAAAAACATCATTGGGAAATGTTTAACAAAATAAACAAAAATACAATACAACATAGATAATGTTAATTTGTGGTTTTCTAAGTCAATATGCGACCCTCAGGTCCCTTTTAGTTTGAATTTTGAACCAAGCTAAAGCATTAATTATTACGAAATGTAGCCAACTGCCAAATATCAAGTGCCTAATCTGTAGCAAATACTATTCAAATGTAGAAAAGAATAAGGCATAATCCTTCAAGGACCTTACAGTCAAGCTATGAAGATGCAATGAACCAAGAGGAAAGAATCAGAGAACAGTGACAAGTGTGCAGAACCACAGAAGTTTACAAGTAGAAAGGATATTAGAAGGACCCTTATTTTGCCAATAAGGAAACCAAGACCAATGGAATAAGGTGACCCATTCTCAGCCACAAGATGAAATGGCAAAGTTGGCACCTAAATCCAGATGTCCTGGCACACATGAGCCCTTCACGGCTGTACAATACCAGTATGTATTGAAAGATGAAAAACAAAACAACAAAAAAAAGCAGGAGAATACCACCTCCAAGGCTACACTACAGGAGAAAACGCCTGATCAGAAGGACCAATGTCCTGGAAAATACACACTCCCTTGCTCTCAGTAGAGAGACTGGGAGTGATAAAGAATGCTGCAGACAATGTAAGATGCGGCTGCTCTCTCAGTAACTTTTGCTGAACTATTCCCAAGAGTATGTATACAGGGAAATTACTATAGTGGAAAAAAGATGCATAAAGAAAACTTTTTTTATAAAGGAAACCTGTAGAAAAGCTGAAAGTGCTGTGGAGACTTGAGGTTTCCAGAATGCCTGCTACTGGTGCCTGCTATTCCTAGCAGAGAAAAGGAAAGACAACCTTCCAAGGAGTTATAAAGTAAGGGAGTAGTTGAAGCTGACATGTACAGGCAAGAAGAAGCTCGTTGGGTAAAATCAGGTAACTGCCTCTCACTCTGCCCAGGGGGAAATAACAACTACTGAAGACAGGATTTCTGACATTTCACTTCATTCAACTAGGTACTGAGAGATATGAGTGTCAACATCTCAAATATAATATTAGCAGGGAATGAAGAGTTTCAGGATCTGGTTCTGGTTTCTTTACACCCTTGTAATTTTGTCTCTATTCCTCAGGTTTCCCATCAATAAAAACAAAAGCAGGAATATTAAACTAAACTAACAAAATCTGCAGAGGCATTCTGGATATTCTTTGTGAACCCCTCACTATAATTCCTTCACCTCATATATTTAACAACATGTTATGTTTTGTTTTGTGTTTAACAGAGGGAAATTTGTATGATTTGATTTTCAAGCCATATTTAAGCAGGTTTCAAGAAACCTGGATGTACTAAGGAAAGATGTAGTAGTTTTTCTTCACAAATCCAGGACAACCAGCAAAGCAATGCATAATATATTTTTTTTTAAACTAAGAAGAAAAATTATTTTTACATGTAAAAGATATGCCATCTAGAATACTGGTCATTATTTCCAAGGGAAAAAAGTAGCATACTCATTCCATTCTTTAAAGGTGATATTGCCTCCATATTCTCCCTTGGAACACGCAATGCATTGGTATCTATGTAGTACGTGGGACCTCCTTGTTTGCCTTTATCCCCATCTATCTCCATCAATGTGCTCCCATCATCCCTTTCAAGTACCACACCAATAGCGGTGGGAAAATCAACCTGCAATAGAAAACAGGAACAGGAGACAAGTTATAACAATATCTTCCTCCAAAAAAAAAAAAGAAAGAAAACCGGGGCAGCTAGGTGGCGCAGTGAATAGAGCACCGGCCCTGGAGTCAGGAGTACCTGAGTTCAAATCC
>JAQQSW010003403.1:0-14700 GCA_028646575.1 Pseudocheirus occidentalis | reverse complement strand
ATTCAAATTTGACAAGTTCCTTATGATTTCTTTCCCATGATTACCCTCTCATGCTTCTTGTGTTTGCCTGTCAAATTTTCTGTTCAGCTCTGGTTTTTTCAGCAAGAATGTTTGAAAGTCCTCCACCTCATTGAATGACCAGAACACTTATAAACTTGAGAGTGTCCTAATGAGAAAAAAAAACCAATATAGGAAAGGACTTTGAGTCTGTGTCACATGAGGGTCAGTTGAAGGTAGTTGGAATGTTTAGCCTGGAGAAGAGAAGAAACCCAGATTCCCTAATAATTGTCAAGTGCTTGAAGAGCTAGGAGCAGCTGGGCGGCGCAGTGGACAGAGTGTCCACCCTGGAGTCAGGAAGACGGGTCTTCACAAGTTTGGATTTGGCCTCTGACAGAAGCCTCAGTAGCTGCGTGACCTATGGTAAGCTACTTCACCATCAGCCTCATCTGTAAAATGAACTGGAGAAGGAAATGGCCAACCACTCCAGAATCTTTGACAAGAAAACCCCGAATGGGGTAACAGAGTCTGACATGACTGAAATAATGAACTACAGAAGGGCTGTTATTTGGAAAAGGGATTAGACTAATTCTGTTTGTCCCCAGAGAGTAGAAACAGGAAAAGCTTCACAGAGGTCAGTTTAGGCTTGAAATCAGGAAAAACTTCCTAATTATTAGAGATAAAAATGGAATGGATTGTCTTAGGAGTGAATGAAATTCCTCTTATTGGAAGTCTTCAGGCAAAAGCTAGATGACAGATTATTGGGGATGTTGTAACTGGAATCATTTTGGGGTATGGGTTGGAGTAGATTACTGCTGAGACACCTTCAAACCCTGAAATTCTGTGATTACAATAATTTTATATAAGAAATATGCCTTCTCAAACATTAGAAGAGGTTAATAAAGGAGGTTGAGGAGGCCTTTAAAAACAAAAATGCTTTTCTGTTGAAAATGAGTTGTTTGATCATAACTAGCTACTATGATTTGACTTTTTCTTACTAAATTTCAAATGAATAAAAAATCCAGATGATTCAGACTGCATCTACATGTACAATTGTTTTGGTCAACTCTAAAATCAATAAATTCCAACTGGGAAAAATAATTCAATCTAATGATTTTGACCTACCTCAAGTGCCCAGGACTTCCTTGAATTCTTCCTTTACTATTAAAGATCACATAGATTTTCCTCTTCTCTAAGTCCTATTGTATTACACAAATAAGCACCTGTCTTTCATCCCTGCTTGATCAATAAGCACTAGAGGCTAGTGTTCTTCTGAATTACACATGCTGTCTAGTCACTAGAGTGGAATTCTGGGACTATATGTTCTTTAAGGGGATACTTGTTGGCTTATTTGCATAGGTTGATGGATCAATATGATGTCTTTCTTTAATGTCTTCCTTTCAAATACCATTTATGCAATGTTGCTAGTGCATAAGGATGAAAATGAGTCTCAGAGGATCTTAGATTCAGGACGTTTTGGAAGGTACTCTGGAGAAGAAGTTATTTGGTGATATACACAGCACAGTAAAAAATTTGGAGTCAGGGACTTGGGTTAGAATTTGGTTCTGACATTTAATGCATATGTGACCTTGGGTAAGGTATTTAACTTCTCTTTGACTCAGTTTCTTCATTGGGAGAAGGAAAAGGTTGGACTAGATGACCTTTAAGCTTGCTTCTAGCTCAAAATCTATGTGTTTATGATTCTATATCCCTCAGGCAAGAGAAGACACTTCACTAATTAAAATACTGGCCAATTAAGTTTTCTATAAGCCAGGAAAGGGTAGAGGATTCTTTCATAATAAATTATCCAGATGTTAATTTTTTTGTTAACTTTTTCCAGGACACAAAAGACCACACCAAAAAAAAAAAATGAAAGAAAGAAGAAATGTATGGTTAGTTCCACACTTGCTCTGCTAATGATTACAGTACAAAGTTTTTTTTTTTCTATTTGAAAACCATAAACACTGGAAAATATTTCCAAGAATAAAACTTGGTCATGCATTTTGTATTTGTAGAAAATTCCAGACATGTGAAACAATGGCAGATCCCAGGAAGTGTCAGATGTATGAAATAGTGACAGGAACAGCACAATGAATATGCGTAATGCTAAAAAGCTGTGGTGTTGGGTGAAGTATATCATGACCCCTAATCTAAAATCAAAGAAGCATTTATAAAACCAACTTGATGGTTGGTGTATATATTATTCTGATGTATTAAAAATTTCCTCCAAACTTGGCCTCTGCTTTTCCAGCTCCCATCTTTTTGCTCATATTATTCCCTATTCTTTGCATACTATCCTTTTTTCTCCCGTTTCTCCTCCTGCCCCCCTTCTTTTCTATCTGAAGAATATTTGAACGAAATGGGGTGTTTCAACTGGAGAAGAGAAGACTAAGGAGGACAAAGATTGTTCAAATAATGGAGGGTTGTTATGTAGGAGAAAATTAGATAGACTTCTGGGTAGCTAGCTCCAAAGTGCAGAACTAGGACTAATGATTCCCAAAGTCTGGGACGTTTAAAAAAAATTGATCTCTTATCTTGTCAGTGTAGGTAATTTCTACTGATGAAAAAATTCCCCCTACTAATGCAAATCAGCACATGGTCTGCAATTTATAATTTTAGAGAGTTGTTGGGGACGTGATCTAATTTCTATAGGAGATTATAAGGAAACAGATTTAGGATTAAGAAAAGAAAGAATTTTCTATGTAAACTGTCTCAAAATGTTTTATTACACAGTAAATTTCCTGTCTCTAGAAATAGTCTCCTGGAAGACCCTGTGAAGTCTTTATGGATTTTGTAGGGTATTGCAGAGGAGATTCACAGAACAGGTTATGGATTTGCCTTGATGATTCCTAGGGTGGCTTCCAACTTTGAGATTCAGATTTATGTCATCCTCCCTTAACTGTTCCCTGCCTCAGGCTCCAAGATCTCTCACTGTGTTTTCATTTGGTAAGTGGTTTGGAATTTAGGACATTTGAGGTGAGGAGGATTGAGTTTTAAAGGATATTTGCTGCTAGATAGAGGAAAAGTAGAGCCATGGGGACCCTCCTAAAGTGCTAAATGCAAAGATATCCTCAGGAAGAATTTTTTTCTTTAAGCATTTGCAGTTTTCCATAAAATAAGGGGAATGGACCAGATAATTTATTTTTAATAAGTTGTTATTGATATTTTCTATTTTTTATATCACCATAGTCTCCCCAAGTATCTTGTCTTTCCTCCCCTTCTCTGAGTGTCATCCCATGTGATGTATAGTCTTTTCTTTTGAGAAGTAAAAAAAAAAGTTAGGGCAATTTATTAATACATTGAAAACATGCACAATGTATGATACTTGTAGATCTCCCATTACCACAAAGGAGTAAAGTTGAGGATGTTTTCTTGTACTCTTCATTTGAGCCCTACTTGATCTTTATAATTTTGTTACATTTACTTATAATTTTTTTAATATGTAGTTGTTCTTTCCATTTATACTGGTGCAGTTACTAAATATATTGTTTTCTTGGCCCTTCTTATTTCACTCTGTATTAGTTCATATAGCTTTTGCCATGCTTCTCTGTATTCATCACACAGCAATATTTTATTTCACTCTTGTGCCACAATTTGTTCAGCCATTCACCCATACACGGCTGTCTACTTTGTTTCCAATTCTTTGCTATCACAAAAAGTGAAGCTATAAATATTTCAGAGTATATGTAAGCTTTTTTTTATTAATGTCTTCCTTTGGGGGTAGAAACACAATAATGGAGTAGCTGGCTTGTATGGTATGGGCACTTTTATTTGTATCATTTCAGATTCCTTTCCAAAATGGTTGTACTGTTTCACAACTCCACCAACAATGTATTAGTACCTATCCTCTCACAATTCTTCCAACACTGAGTGTTGCCGTTTTTGCCACTTTGCAAGGTGTGGAGTGAAACAAAGTTATTTGGATTTGCATTTCTCTTAAAATTAGTGATCTGGGACATTTTTTTCCATGTGGCTACAAATACTTTGCAGCGTTTTGGTTTTTGAGAACTATTTGTTCATATCCTTTGACAATTTATCTATTGGGGAATGACCTTTTGTCCTATATTTATTTATTAATTATTTATGTGTCTTGGATCTCACACCCTCATCAGAGAAATGCGATAAAAAGAATTGTCCCCCATTTGACCACTTCCCTTCTTATGTTATATACATTAATGTTCTCTATGCAGAAGCTTTTCAGTTTCAAATAATCAAAATTATCTATTTTATCTTTCACAATTGCCTTTATCTATTGTTTGGTTAAGAATACATCTTTCACCCAAAGCTATAAAGGACTAGACAGTCTCTTCTACGTTTAAAACCCAGGAGCCTATGAAAGGAGGCATATGGAGACAAATTCTAATCTAGTTTTACTTTTGCATGTGAAACCCTGAATTCTCATTACTCCAGTATTTCCCTTTCTGCCATATCAGGAGAGCTACGGCACACAAAGAATGTCAGGTAGGATCTACATAAGGGAATGCCATTATGGCTTTTGAAAATCTCTAAGATATTGTTAATCAGCTCAGCAGATGTCACAAAATTATTAAAATAGAAAACAAATCATTTGATTTTAAAATACAAAACTTTGGGGGTAAAGGAGAAAGCATCAGTTTAAAAAATCAAATGTTCCAAAAATACTAATGTAGCCCCCTCCTCATGCCATTCTAAAGGGCCAGAGGAGAAAAAGGTAACAAGTCACTTCTCCCACATCTGGGTCAATTCCATACCTAAAAGTTCCGATGGCAGGTAAGCCCACTAACCTTAACTTTCTGAAGGAGGATATGAAATGAGATGAAGGGCTGGGGTGGAAATGACAAAGGATGCAGCTAGATGAATGGATATTCAAGGAGTCAAGGACTAGAAAGAGGAACGGTACCTGTAGGAGGTGAAGGAGTCATCTTCATGTTCTGGCCTGCTCTATTTCTCAGTTCCATTAGTGATGAGAAGGTTACAAGGAGTGACTGGGTTTTATTTAGATCAGTCAATGAACCAGCTGTGTTGGGAAGGAGTTGAAGGCTAGTGTTCAATGTCCCAGTTGGGACAGTGCTTAGCACAGTGTCTGTACATAGTTGGTGTGGTGGCAACTCTCTGTGGACTTTTGTCCATGGAATTTTCTTGGCAAAGACGGTGTAGTGATTTTCCATTTCCTTCTCCAGTATGTCCCCATTTTACTGATGAGGAACTAAGGCAAATACAGGGTAAGTGATATGTCCAAAATCACACGACTAGTAAGTGCCTGAGGCCAGATTTGAAATCAGATCTTCCTGACCCCAGGCTTGTTGCTCTATCCACCACTTTACTGTTGCATGTGGTAAGTGCTTAACAAATGCTTACTGATTGAAAGGGTAATGAGCAAGGAAAAATGGGGAAAAAGGATCATTGCCCAAGGCCCTGAAATTCCTTGGAAGCTGTGAGTTAAACAGCACTGGAAACATTTGCTAGTGCTTGATGGTGATGATTGTTAGAAGTATCTGTGCCTGAGAACCTAAACAATTGTTTTGGATTAGTCTTGACTCAGGGTAGTACTCTGGTAAATTATATTTGATATGGGAATAAATAAGACATTTGTAGGTTATTCATCAGTTAACAGAGTGGCATAATAGACAGAACACTAGGCGTGGAGTCAGGAAGACCTGAGTTCCAGTCCAGCCTCACACCAGCTATGTGACCCTGGGCAAGTTACCTAACCTATGTTTGCCTCTGTTTTCTCAACTATAAAATGTGGATAATAATAGCACTTACCTTTCAGGGTGGTTGTGAGGAACAATGAGTTAGTATTTGTGAAGTACTTAATAAACTGCCTAGCACATAAAAAGCACTCTATAAATGCTAGTTGTTATTGGTAGTACAAAAGGATAGTTTTACAAGCAGGATATTGAATAAGGATATGCACTGAGTGTACCCCAAACTGATTCAGTCCAAGCTTGGCCTGAGTTGCTACCAATCATGTTCCACCAGTTACACATCAGAGTGAGTGCCTGGAGCTCCTCAAAGAAGTTTTATGCTCAGTTGACCAGAAAGAGGTGTCAATAGCCTGATCCTTTAGTCCCCTGAGTCAATCAAGTCTTAAGAATGGTTTAAATACCTTTTAAGGAAAACTATCCTAACTTACAAGAGGCAGGGATGAGGACATTGCTTTCATATCAGTTCTAGGAACTTAATAACTTCCTGCTTCTTGGAGAAGCTGATGAGCTATAGTCTGGAGGATAGTTGTTTCAATATATTTTCTTCGTTTTGCTTCTTTGATTATGAGTAAAGAGCTGTATAAAGCTAAGTCATGCTTGATTTGGTCATTTGGTGACACTATGCTTACATGATTGAGATTCATTGAAACTCATCAGTAAGGGAAGAGCGTGTTTGGGGGGCTGTGCCAAGAGGCTAATTATGTGAATCCATATAAACACAGCCCTATACTAATGAAATATCCACAATACCTCCACAGAAGGAATTGGGTGAAGAGATAGAAGTAGTTCTCTGAAAACCATAAAGAGTTTCTCTTTTCCTCTAAGCACTTTTCTGGTGTTAGATGGAGGATGGATGGTGACTATGATCAGCTGAAAGGGAATGCAAGGAATAGTGGCCTAGCATTACCAGATCTGAAACTGTATTAAACTAGCAGTCAGCAAAACTACTTATACTGGCTAAGAAACAGAGTGGTGGGTAGCATTGTTCAACCTGAGCCCTCTGGAATTGTCATGGTCATTGTATTATCAGAATAGCTAAGTCTTTCACAGTTATCATTATATTGATCTTGCCAGTAGCTGGGCCTTGTTATTGAACAGGATCACATAAGTGCTTATTGTCCTTTTCTGCTAGATATATGTATATGTATATATGCATATGTATATGTGTATATATAGAGTATATATGTATATCCATATATATATCTATGTGTATATAGATACATACATATACATGTATACACACATATATGTATATATACAGAGAGAGTATATAACCCACTGAAATCTCTTTGTGCTATGTAAATCAGAATATTAATAACAAAATTTTTTGTCATAGCAAAAAAAAATCCTACAACCCAAACCCCTAGAAACAACACTTAAGCAAATTGTGTTATATGAATTCATTGTAAGAAGGAAGAGATTTAAGAAATTGAGGCAAACATTGGAAGACTAAATACGTACTAGCCATGTGACTGACCCTGGGCAAGTCACTTAACCCCAATTGCCCTGCTTTACCCCCTCCAAAATGCAAAAAAAAAAAAAAAGACAAAAATTGGAAGACTAATATGAATTGATGCAAAATAAAGAAAATGGAATCAGGAAAACAATCTACATGACTATAAAATGTAAAGAAAACAGTGCTAAAAGTTAGCCAAACAAAGAAGAAATACCATGACCAATCTTACTTCTGAAGGACAGATTACAAAATAATAATAGCTAATATTTATATAGTGCTTACTATGTGCCAGGCAATGGGCTAAGTGCTTTACCATTATTACTTCATTTGATGCTGGGGAGAAAAAGAGAAGGAGGCAGAGGAGGAGGAGGAAGAGGAGAGTATATATACATGTGCATATAGCAGTTGAATCCAACTATTCTCCCCCTTTTAAAAAATGTGTACCTGTGACATCATCAGTATGTGGAGCTTCCAGTGTGGAAACTCCTTCTACTATTGTAATGGGTGACTTGAATTAATTTAAAGTCTTAGAGAGTGTTCTGGAACCCCTGAGAGGTTGAAAGAATTGTTCATGACCATACACTTAGTGGATATTGAGGCATAGCCTAAACTCAGGTCTTCCCAACTCTAAGGCTAGCTAACTATCCACTATTGTTATTATTGCTGGGTACCCAGATAAGGACTGGACTTGGAATGTCACTCACTTAGGGAATTCCCAGGAGAAGAAATAATAATAATACTTAACATTTATGTAGTGCTTTAAGGTTTGCAAAGTGCTTTATAAATATTATCTCATTTCATCCTATCATTATCTTCATTTACAGATGAAGAAACAGAGACTCAGAGAGGTTAAATGATCTACTCAGTGCCACACAACTAGTAAATGTGGAAGGATTTGAACTCATATTTTCCCGATTCCAGTTCAGGAGCCCTGTTCCCTCGCTGTTTGAAACTTTTTTTTGCAAATTTTAGTCTTAGTTGTCTAGATTCTAGAGCGTTGAGAAATTAAATAACTTGGCCAGGGCCACGTTATCATTATGTGTCAGAGAAGGGACGTGAATCAGGATTTTCCTGATTTTGAGGTTGGTTCTCCTTTGCCACCCTGCTTTTTCCCCATCTTTAAAAGGACCTAATTCTCCTTTATTTCTTCTTCCAGAAGTTGACAGTGAAATAATTCTTTCAGTTCCCATCAAGTCCCTCTTACCATAATATCTTTATAATCCTACTTACAATTTGTGGACCATTAATAATTTATGTAGAACATTCTTTTCATTCAATGCCTCAATCTTCCTTCCTTAAAAGTTTTCCTCTGGACTCCTGCTCAAACCTTTCTTGTACTCTTACTCTGCACTTACTGGGATTATTATCTATTGAACAAATATAAACACTACTGATATGACCCAATCAGGTTGCCCATTGGAAATTTCACAATTCCAAGACTCATTTGTATCTCTCTACACTCCCAGTGAAAGAACACAGAGAGGTAGCTTGGCAAATTCAATACTATTTCCAGGATCTAGTGAAATCTAGTCTCGGCTGTATAGATTGTTAGGTCATAGCCATTTAAGAGTTTCAGGAAACCCTTCTTCTTTTTTTTTTTTTTTTTAACAAGCATCAAGTTCTCTTTCAAAAAGCGTAGAGTACCAGCACTTAGGAAGACCTTACACAGAGGAGTTTGAGCAAATGATTTACATTCCATGCGCGTTAAGCAGTGTCTTAAGAATGCTGGCTGACTCTATCCTAACTGAGATGTTAAGGCTGTCTCATTTGTTTTCTATCTTTGGAAATCTCATATTGTACATTTGCTTTCAAGGCTCCTCCTGTCTCATTGAATCCCTGTTTTAAATTGGCTGCCACTTTCTCCAAGGAACTATCTCTAGGGGGGAAAAAGTTGATCTGGTTTTTGTCTCTGGATTGCAAATGTCATATGTCATAACATAAGGGAGTCTGAGAAAATGGAAGTTATGGTTCTAGAGATAAATTCCAGGGTGGCCTATTGTTTGGTCTTGGATAGTGAAGGAATCCTTTTTCCCCATTAACAACCACATTAGAATGGTGCATCACTTTGCAAATGGCTTTCACAATCATTATCTCATTTGATGCAAATGATGTAAAGGCAGAATTATCTTCATTTTACTAATAAAAAACTGAAGGGCAGAGGGTTAAGATACTCATTCATGGTCACACAAATGCATATAGAGCAGACTTGGGACTAGAACCCAGTACTTCCATTTATGAGACCTTAGACCTCTTCATAACTGTCTAAAATAATGCATTCTTTGTGAATTTAGACCACAAGAACATATACTCTCAGAAAAAATGATCATTGCTAAACATATTTGTTTTAAATTTTAAGTGAATCCCCAAAGTGTAAATTCATGTCCTGAATATTACATAGTTTGTATCTTCTGTATGAAAAAAAAAGCATTTGGTAACACATTTGAGCCAGTATTACAATATTTCCTTTCTATTCTAGAACAACAGAATAATGAACATTTCCTAGAGATATCTGTCAGAGTACAATTGAAATACCTGTCTCAATGCTGAGCCAATATTTATGCCTTTACTCCTGGTCACATGGCAAGAGATCCTTTTTTATTCATTTGTGATACTTAACATAGTTAGGGCAGTTACACAGCACAGTGGATAGAGCACCAGGCCTAGAATCAGGAAGACCTGAGTTCCAGCCTCAGATACTTACTAGCTGTGTGACCCTGGGCAAGTCACTAAACCCTGTTTGCCTCAGTTCCTCATATAAAATGAGCTGGAGAAGGAAATAGCAAACCACTGCAGTATCTTTACCAACAAAATCCCAAATGAAGTCATAAAGAATTGGACACGACTGAACTACAAAAGCAACAACAATCTGGCATAGTTATCCAGTCTGTAGGAAGCAGATCACTTTCTCCAAGAGCTCAATACCTAAGGTAGAGGCTTTTATGGTCACTCCTCCCCTTCCTCCAGCATCCCTTGGGAACCTTAGAGGGTCTCTTGCCGCATATCATTCACGCACTGCAACCTTCCTGTTGTTCTACCCCCTGTATGTCTTACCCATTATTCTATTTCTACTCAGGGACTCCAAAGCAGCCATAAGATTATAGGTTTAGAAATGGACGGTAGTTTAGAGATTGAAAACTCTTCATTTATAGATGAGGAAACTGAGGCTCAGATACATTAAGCCCAGTGCCCAAGGCCATGCAAGTGATAAGTGGTAGAGCTGGGATTCAAACCTATGTTTCATTATTCCAAAGCCAGAGCTCTTTCCACTGTATTGGTATGCAGTTTTTCAGTATTTCCCACATCACAGTTTAGTGCTCTTATCCAAACTAAAAATCCTTTAATAATAATAATAACAGTTAATATATATATATAAGACTTTAAGGTTTATAAAAGGGTTTACAAATATCTCATTTTATCCTCTCAACTGCCCTCGAGGTGGGTGTCATTTTTATCCTCATTTACAGAAGGGGAAACTGAGGTAGACAGCTATTAACCAACTTTCCTAGGGTAAGATGGCTGGTAAGTGTCTGAGGTTGGATTTGAGCTCAGGCTTTCCACACTCTACATACAAAGACCTTCTACTGTGCTGTCTAGCCGCCTCCCAATTCACCAGTCCAATAAGAATTGAGAAGCTATTATTTTCCTAGTGCACCCTCACCACAGTTCATTACCTACTAGGACTACAGCCTGGCCTACGACTTGAAAGGAGGTAGGTACTACTGAGAGTCCTTTACTTCAAATGCAGAACATATGATCTCCTAGAATTGATCCTGGATGAACCCCCCAATTGTCATCCTTGTGTTACACAGTCTCATGATACTGAGAGGCCTAGAAAAACTCTGGGAATTTTTTGGCTTCCTGGGCCCATAACCTCAGTCTAGGAAAGACATGACATTGTGTAAATGGTACCTACTATGGCTCATCTACTAGTACACAAGATCAAACCCCTACTTTCAAAAACTTAAGTCATGGAGGAGCGTTTCATTCAGCAAAAGAGGGCTTCTGGCAGAACTTTTGGAAAGTAAAGACACTTTCCAACAGGTCACCCATTCCCCAAGACATTGAATGAATGAACGTATGAAAAGCGCTTTGCAAACCTTAAAGCACTATATAAATGTGAGTTATTATTATGCTTTATATTTGTAGTTTAGTCAATTACAGTCATAAGTAGGTAGGGCTCTGTTCGTGTCATTTTCTTTAAGTTCTCAGTGCTCAGACCAAGGAGCTATTTATCTCGAACTCCTGGCCTTCTTCAAATTTCAGCTAAAATTCTACCTTTTTCCAGATGCCTTTCTCAGACCCCCTTAATGCTAGGGCCTTCCATCTGAGAATGTTTCTAATTTTTCCTGTATGTATATCTCCTCCATACACAGTTATTTGCATGTTGTCTCTCCCATTAGATGGTAAGCTTTTTGAAGGCAGAGACCATTTTGATTTTTCTTTGTATCCCCAGTAATTTAGCACAGAGGTTGTGTCCAACTCTTCATGACTCCATTTGGGTTTTCTTGGCAAAGATACTGCAGTGATTTGCCCTTTCCTTCTCCAGTTCCTTTTACAGATGAGGGACTGAGGCAAACAGGTTTAAGTGATTTGCCCAGGGTCACACAGCAAGTATGTGAGGACAGATTTGAACTCAGGTCTTCCTGACTCTAGATTCAACAAATTATATGTCCACTGACCAGCCTCATGGCCTGCCCAGAGGATAGTCTTGCTACTCTCCGTATCTTAGCATCCCAATCCCTGACATGAGGTTCAGATGTAATGTCTGCAAAATTGAACATCCTTTCTCCCTCAGGCATCTGGGAAAGGGTATTATTCCTGGCTCTCTCACGACCCTCTGAAAGTGATGGAGCCAATATAGCACCCTGATTTCTCCCTAATTACCTCTCTTAAATTCTAAACAATTTCTGTAGAAGCTGGGTTAGTTAATAAACTCAACCTACATGATTATCAATCACATCTAAAGCAGAGGAGTTAGATCTGTGAAGCTGTATATTTTCCAGAGCTTCCTATATGGATTCCCTGGAGAGTGGGTGTGGGATGGGGGTGGTACAGGGTGGAATTAGAAGTAGAGTGGGGAAAGGAGGAACAGACTCCATTAACCAACTACACATAGTACAATTTCTGCCTCTTCTTCTTTGCTTTAAGTGAGAAAGTTATCATTTTGTTTCTGGGCCTCAGCTTCTTACACTTTATATGATTCTCTGCTGGATAGTTGGAGAAAGGATATCAGGTTTTGGTTATAGCTCTGGTCACTGTAAGGGAACAGACCATCCTGAAGAGATATAGATTTCAAAATGTCCATGGACTTGGATGGAAAAAAAAATCACATCTTTATTTTTTAAAAATTGGTTTCCTTTGTAATTCTGTGTATTTTATTTTATACATTTTACAGTACCTTTCTGAAAAGGGACCTAAAGGGTTCTGCACAAAAATTCTGAAACACAGAAGAGATGAAGAACCCCTTGTTCTGCACTGTAATTTCCTGGAAGTCAGGAAACTGATGTGCTGCTCACTTTTCTCTCTTCCTCCCTACTTAGGAGAGTGTCTTTGCAAAGAGTAGCGTTAACTGAATTGAATTAAAAACTATCAAGTTAGGCCATCTCCTTCTAGGTCTGATCTAAAGCCCAGATCTATAATTATGAATCTCTGTTAGCAACACCAACTTGGGGGGAACCCCCCCAAAAGATTAGAAACATAACAAATGAAGAATTCAGAGCTTGTTTCTTTTTTCGTTGTTGTTGTTTTACTTTGGTTTTGTCATATAACACTGTCTTGAAAACCAGAGAAGCTTAAATTAATTTTAATAAGCCCAGAAACTAGCAGCACCTACACATTTTTCTTTTATGTCAGTGTTAGGGAACCTCAACAATTCTTATTTCTGTAGTACAATGAAAAACAAATGAAAAGGCATTTAGCCTTCCATTGATGTACTTGGGAATAACAGATTATCACTGCCCATCTGCTCATCTAATATATGTCTGGATATGTTTCCTAGTGGCAGAAGGTGAGACTAGGCAAAAATCTCACCATTTCCCTTGTATGGTCCCAAAGAAGACAATCATAATTGTCTTATTAAAGTAATAGTGGGGATTCAATCATTGGTAATCAAGTTTATGATATTCTACTTTATTTCTTCAACTTAACACCCAGGAGCAGAGGTACTAAAAACTGTAATTGCTTTGATCATTATGAGCCAAAAAAACAAGAAAGCTTGTTTCCTCAAGATTATATAATAGTTGTTATGTTTATAAAGGGATCCTGAGTCCCTCCCCCAAACACACTTTGCCATCTCTTTTCTCTATCCTAAGGAAGAACTTTTCAAAAAAAAAATACACATACACAAATCAAGATGTTGACATTAATTACACCCAAACCATCCAGATTCTAGTCATATTATCTACATTATAACTAACATGTGACCAATTATCTAGTTTTACAATGAATAGATTTTTCATTTGTAACAACTGAAGAATTTTCAAATTTACAAATGATTTCTGTGTGAAGAATTTAGGCTTTTTCACAAAAGTTCCAAGTTGTGTTGATAATATATTGCATAATTCATCCTTATAATGTCTTTTAAAGATATTGTTCTTTTCATTAAAAAAGCAAGCTAGATGAGTCATGGTAGAATAGCTATCAAAATGAATTTTTTTGCCTCTACCTAATGTGTTGATATCTTGCAATCTTCTAGGAGCCTTGAGATAACAATAATGATAACTAGGATTTAAATAGTGTTATAAGGTTTGCATAATACTTTATATTTGTTATCACCAGGGTCCACATAACAACCCTATGAGATATTACACCACTATTATTTTTATACATAAGGAATATAAAACTGGGTGAGATGAAGTAATCTATCCAGGGTCACATAGATAGTATCTGAGGTAGGATTCAAACTCAGGTTTTGCTAACTCCTACTCTGGAATTCTATCCACTATACCGCCTAGCTACCAGATTTACACAAACATTTCATTTGTTTTCATATCCTCAGTCCGACTCTGGAAAAGTATCAATAGAAGTTATATAGCTAATTTACCACAAGGATGCATTGAGAAATATGTGATTACTCAGTAAATTGGTTAACACTTTACTAATCAGTTTGACATAGAATTGCACCTAAAGACTTAGTAGAGCCAAAAACACAGGCATGATGCTTTCTGAACAAGATGTGATCTGTGATATCAGGTGAAGTGGTTTTAGAGTCTAGTGAAATGGAGCTTCAAGTGTCTTTTGCAAACATGGAAAAAAGCTTGTCGACAACTAACCCTGTAAGCTATAATTCTGTATCTCTCCTCCTTTTCTCTGCTTTCCCCCTTGAAAAAGTTGTCTATGCTCATTACCTCTTACTCTCCTCTAATTCATTTCTTATTTTTCTTGTGAACTGGTTTTCATTGCCATAACTCAACTGAAACTGCTCTATGTATGAAGTCATCAATGATTTCTCAACAGCCAAATTCAATGGTCTTTCCTTAGTCCTCTACCTTCCTGACCTCTCTGCAACAATTGACACTCTTGACCATCTTCTCTTACCTCTAAGTTTTCATGACAGTGTTC
>JAQQSW010003402.1:0-14700 GCA_028646575.1 Pseudocheirus occidentalis | reverse complement strand
ATTTCGCTCTACCTCTCCAATCTATATACATAGTACTGTCTCAACATATACCACTTATACCAGTTGGAAAGATCTACTCGTTGACCCCACACATGCCACAACAATTTCTGCTATATATACCTGTAATCATAATATTCCTTTTATATAGAACATTTATTCCTACTTCCTTCCCACCTATCCAAATCAGGTCCATAACTTACAGTCTTACTTTTTATATCCCTCTTTCTTCATGAAGATTTCCCTGATTACTAACTTTTTTGTGCCTCATCTTTTCCCCTCTGAATTGGGTTTAGAACTGGAAGATCTGGGTTCAGATCCCGTCTTTGCTCCTTAAACCTATGTGAGTCATTTCCCCCTAGTCAGTTTCTTCATCTGTAAAATGTGGGGAGGGGTAAAGCTAGATGATTTCTGAGGTACCTTTGGCTCTCTATCTCTGGTCATATTAGCCTATTGCAGTTGCAGTCATTACACACGATTTAATTCTTACTTTTTCTCTAGTTGTATGTGAGTCTTGTCCCTTCATCACCTGTGCCTATTGTAATTCTTTTGTTACCCTCTACAACTCATAGCATCTTATTGGGAACTAATACTTTATACCCAGTAGGTACTTAAAAAATGTGTATTTATTAGAGGCAGCTAGGTGGTGTAATGGATGGAATGACATGCTTGGAGTCAGGAGGACTCATCCTCTTCCTGAATTCATATCTGGTCTCGGACACTTACTAGCCGTGTGATCCTGGACAAGTCACTTAACCTTTTTGCCTCAGTTTGCTCATATGTAAAATGAGCTGGAGAAGGCAAAGACTAACCACTGGAGTATTTTTGCTGAGAAAACCCCAAATGGGACCATGGAGAGTCAGACACTACTGAAAAAAATGGCTGAACAACAAGAAGAGAACTGTGAGCCCCTTTGGGATTCACTTTCTCTCTCTGTAAAAGAAGTGATCTGACACGTTCATCACCTATGGATGGTGTAAAAGGTGTTGGCCCTATAGGAACTCTTAAGGTTTGTGTCAGACAGAGAAGAAGAAAAAACAGGAGAAGGAACTTGCTTCTGGAATGAGACACTTGGAGAAGATGGGAGAAGGGGCAGGAAAAAGTTATGAAGTGTGGATTCATTGTGCATTAGGAAAGGAGCTGAGAGTTACAATCTGGGGCCTGTATTCTGTCACAGGGAGAGAATGAGAATGTTAGAGCAGAAAAGAAGGATCATAGAATTTAGAATTGGGGTGACTTTAGAGCCTTATTTTACAGGTAAGAAAAGTGAGGGAGGCCAGAGGTTAGATGTGATTTCTCTAAGTTGGTGCTAGAGCAAGAGCTGAAAATACATCTTCTATTTCTAGAGGCCATACACCCTTTTCAGGTTCTTAGCCTGGGGGACATGAACTTTTTTTTTTTTAGTAGTTTGATAAATATTTAAATAGAATTGGTTTTGATTGTCATTTTATATATTTTATTGAAGGTATTTTAAAACGTGATCTTGAGAAAGGGTTCATAGGCTTTGCCAGACTGCCAAAGTAATCTATAACACGTGAAAAACTTACCTTGTACCCTGCCACAACACCAAGAGAGTCAAGCGAATAAGAATCAGTTTCGGTTTGGCAGTAGCCAATGGAATTGTTTGTTAATGGAAGTGCCACATATGACTGAACTTTCAGCCTTAAATATATGGAAAGAGCATATATGACTCCAGAGATCTCTGACCCTGACCTCGAAAGCAGGCGACAATCTAAGACGACAGCATCTGGAAAGAAACCAGATGGCTGCTTCAGTTAAACTGCAACCAGGAACAGGGTGGCCACGCAGCCCGCTTACAATGTCCTACATAAATAGTAGGTGCTCGATAAGTATTTGTTGATTCATTGATTGTTATCTGGGCCTAAAGTTCAGCTCCTCTAAATGTTATTCCTAGGAAGTTTTCTGAATTTTTTTTCATCCCTTGTCAATATTTATACCATTATGTTTTAACATCCATTTAGGCCCTACTTTGATGTGAATACTGATGTGGAAGGTGACTCTGGGTTCTCAAAGAACTATGATGTAGAGTTCAAGTTCCGACTCTGAGTATAACCTCAACAATAGACCATAACTCTTGTCCAAGAAACAATATAGCTAATTTTCAGGGAGACTCATGACCATATCAACTACAGGGTGATTATTGATTTTTTGCAGCAGGGAAGGCAAGGCAGTTGGGGTTAAGTGATTTGCCTGAGGTAACACAGCTAGTAAGTGTCAGGTGTCTGAGGTTTGATTTGAACTCAGATCCTCCTGGCGGTAGGGCTATGCTCTATTCACTGTGCCACCTAGTTGCCCTGATAAATTTTTTTCAAACAACTCTTGAATACTACTAACTTGAAGAAGTGTTTAATGGTCACTAATGGAAAGAGTATCTTTCCTAATAAATTTGTAACTGTTTGATGTATGAGTATATTTTTCAATAAAGACTATCTCTCTCTGAAAGGCCTTGAACTCTGAACCTTTCAGTTATACCTACTCAAAGAATAAATTTATCCTTCCTATAGTCAAAGAAGACTCACCTGTCATTTGATGGCATCTACTTAAATTTTTTAAGTCCAGCCTCAGAGATTTTAATTACTTTCAGAAACAGTGATTTCTAACTTTTTCTTGTTTACTTTTTGTTTGTTTTTCCTTTTTTGCTTTGTGAATCTAATTTGAATACTAATGATGTCTAAGGCCTAAAAGGGGTCACATCTATTTTTTATCCCTCTGATGAACTTTGTTACAAAAAAAAAACTCCTTCAAGTTTTATACAGTAATGTGTGGTGTATATATTGACGTTCTTGCTCAGACACTTCACACTCTATATTCCCTTACCTATACAAGAAACAAATATGGAAGTGACCTCTGCTCTTGAAGAAATGGTATACCTGTGGCGGTTGTCATCCTTCATGCTTGAAGAAGACTAAAATGACATCATTGGGGTCAAGGTACAGTGTGTCCAACTGTGGCTGATAGATTAGTATGAGCTAGGAAGGTTCTACCACAGGTCAGGCATAAATGGTCCATATGAACATCTGGAGTGGAGATGTCTCTAAATCTATGCCTTTCATGTTTCTTTTGAGCTTTTGCAATTCTGCTTTGCTCAGGCCTCTGTACACCTACACTGGTAGGCAGTCCAATACCTCTTTTGTCTCATACTTTCCTTTAGATCCTTTCAAACACTGAGCTAGCTCTGGCAATGCATGCAGCAACCTCATAATCTTTGTGTATATCCCTGGATAGTACACTGCTAAGATAAGTCAACTCATCCATTACATTCAAAATTTCTCCATTTGCTATTACCAATGTTCCATGAACAGTTGGTACAGGGCTGGCTTGTGGAGAACCTCTCTTTTCTAGGTGTTAATCATCAGTCCAAAATTAGCAGAAGCAGTAGAGAATCCATTTCTACTCTGTTGTATCTCAGCCTCAGAAGCTAAGTCGAGGGCACAATCATCTGTGGACAAAAAGTCAAGCACCAACTCTCCCTCTACTTTAGTCTTAGTTTATAGCCTTTTCCAGTTAAATAATTCACTGGCAGTGCGGTAGCTGACCTTGATGAAGTTTTCCTTCTTGTTGAAGGCATCCAACAACATCACTGAAAACATCATGCTAAAAAGCATGGGGGCAAGCACACAGCCCTGCCTCACACATTGGTGCCAGGGAAAGCCCAAGAACATCATACGTTATACAGAACCCATGGAAGCATGCCATCATAGAACAGTATTATATACTGATGAATTTCTCTGGGCAATCAAGTTTTGCCATGATCTTCCACAAACCCTCACAACTGACAATGTTGAAGACCTTGGTCCAGGCATTTCTCCTGGTATTGGCAGGCAGCAAACACCATATTGACCATTTCTCAAACCTTTCTGAAGCCACATTGTATCTCAGGTAGCTTACCATCTTCCAGGTGAAAGATTAGCCTGTTATAGAGGACCCTGGCAAGAATCTTGTTAGCAACGACTAAAAGAAAGACCCCGCCCCCTCAGTGATAGTCACAGGACAACTTTTGGTATATTTCTACTGGTAGGATGGCATCCCTTATGTCATATTCTGGAACCAGCAGCTACTCCCAGGCTATACTCCCAACTTCTCCAACCTACCAAATAAAAAGTAGTTTTTCATCTTATTATTTTATCTAGAGTCTCATTTACTCAGGAATAAATGTGCATGCGTGTGTGTGTGTGTGTGTGTGTGTGTGTGTGTGTGTAATCTTAACATCAAGAAGTCTTTGACAATCCAATTGGAAGACTACATAGGAAAGTAGCATCAAGTCAAATCACTAAACTCTACATAAGGATCCCTGATGATGCTTATTGACTTAGAAAATCATGTATCAGCTTTATATTTTCTTGTAATTTTAATTTATTTTGTTAACTATTTCCCAATGACATTTTTTTCTTGCTTTTTGGAGGGCAATTGGGGTTAAGTGACATGCCCAAAGTCACAAGGCTAGTTAGTGTGTCAAATGTCTGAGGCCAGATTTGAACTCAAGTCCTTCTGACTCCAGAGCCGGTGGTCTACTCACTGAGCAGTAGTGTTCTAGGCTACTTTGGGCCCCATGTTTAATACCTCTGTATCAGAGAGTGAGGTGGGTGGGAATTGGGTTGAACTTTCTGGAGACTCATCTTCCTGAGTTCAAATCTGGGCTCAGACACTTAGTAGCTGTGTCACCCAGGACAAGTCACTTAATCCTTTTGGCCTCAGTTTCCTCATCTGTAAAATGAGCTGGAGAAGGACTTGGCAAACCCCTCCAACAATAAGCCTAAACAGGGTCACAAAGAGTCAGATATCACTGAGATTACTGCACATAGCAACATATGGTGAGGAAGATAACAGCAAGGTTAGGAACCCAGAAGACAAAGTATGGTGGTGATTTTGACAGAACTAGAGAAGTTTAGAAGAGTGGTGTGCGTGTGTGTGTGTGTGTGCGTGTGTGTGTGTTGTTTTTCTTTTTGGAGGAGGAAAGTAGGGCAATTGGGGTTAAATGACTTACCCAAGGTGACACGGCTGGTTTTTGTGTTAAGTGTCTGGTTTTTGTGTTAAGTGTCTGAGGTAGAATTTGAACTCAGGTCCTCCTGACTCCAGGGCCGGTGCTCTATTCACTGTGCCACCTAGCCACCCTGGGTTTTTTTTTTTATTTTAATTTTTCTTTTTTTTGGAGGGGGAGGAGAGAATGAATGTTATTTTGTATCAAAGTATTTTTTTTCCCTCTTTTGTGCGTTATCTTATTTCCCATAGCCTCAGGGCCTATTCTTATTGGTGTCTATTTGCCTTTCTGGACTTTATCCTTTTGCTAGGAATTTTCTGTTTCCTTAGTATATCCTGAACCCTGCCTGCTGGACCTCAGAAAAGGAGTTAATTCTAAGCAACCTAATTCACAAAAGGACCCTTGGAAGCCTCTAAACCTTGCATGCACACATGCTCAGCAATAGTCTTGAAGTTCTTCTGTGCTTTGAGGATGTACTATTTTTGCACTGGAGCATCAAAAAAATGTTTTGCCTGGGGCAAGCAGCATGAGTCACAGCCTCAAAGTCTTGCTGCTCAGTCATTTTTCAGTTGCCTTCGACTCTTCCTGATGCCATTTGGGTTTTTCTTGGCAAAGATACTGGAATGGTTTGCCATGTCTTTCTCCAGCTCATTTAACAGATGAGGAAACTGAGGCAAACAGAGTTAAATGACTTGCCCCGGGCCACACGGCTCGTAAGTGTGTGAGGCCAGATTTGAACTTAGAAAGATGAGTCTTCCTAACTCCAGGCCTGGCACTCTATATACTGTACCACCTAGCTGCCCCAAACCTTAAATTAACCTTGTAAAAAGAAAATTTTGTTGAGAAGACTTTGGTAAATGGTGGTAAAAGGTCATAGGCACCAGAAAGCCTTTGCTGGAATGACCACCACTTGAATAAAGGAAGGAATGATGGGTAGAGACTAGCCTGGAAGGAGCTGAACCTCTGTTGGAAGCTGTCTTCCGGTAGCTGTGTATTTTGACTAATTATTTTTGCTAACTAGGCACTAAGTTTGGTTGTTTGTACTTTCCCAGAGGAATACAGTGCTGTCAACACCCACTAAATCTTAGTACTGTGAAGCAGAGCCTTTGCTCCCTTCCTCCCCCATCTGATTCTCAGAAGAATAGCTTCAGACTAGGATCATAAAAGCCTTAATCTGCTCTGCTCTCCTAGCACAAGGAGAGAGTCAGCGTGACAGGAATGACCATGATAGGGCATCTAGCTAAACTGGATCTCACAGATTTCATAGGACTGAAGAAGCAAGGGGTCAAGGTCAGAGTCAGTAAGAATAACCTTAGGGAGAATGGTTGGCAAATTTCTGATTGTAAGGCAAAGGCTGTTTACTCTGTTGTGGCTTATGATGTCTGCTGGATATGAGTGTTCCAGGCCCACAGGACTTCATTGTTATCATAAGGAGGTCAGAGGGTTACAGGTGACCCCTGCTCTTGATTGGGTTCTACCCTGGAGCTTCAGGATTACCTCACACAGGTCAACTTTAGCTTTGCTGGTTTTAGGCCCTGTTTGACTGCTACTTACCCTGGCTCTCCTGGACTGTAACTCTGGACCTTTCTCTTTTCCTGCGTTTCAGATCTCACAGATTTAGCCTTTCTGCTTAGAGTTCCATATCTGAAGTGTTAGTCTGCCACGTGACCATCTCTGTTTCCAATCTATTACCTGTTGCTTGATCGGATCCCCATTCTGGCAACAAGGAATAAAGCTCAGGGCCATAGCGATAGCACATAAAAGACAGATGCTTGTCCATTTGGGATGCGTTCTCCTCTTCAAGGTCCACCCTACTCTGTTAACCTTTTCTTTCTCAAGGGTTATTCTCTGTCAGAGCCGTAAGTGTTATGTGCATAGTAACAGCAATATTGCTTTAAAAATGACTGAGTGGATAACTCACTTTGAATATTAGAAATGCCCAAATTAGCTATCAAGGAAATCTGAAGAAAGATGCTATCTGCATCCAGAGAAAGAAATGATAAATAGAAATTTGTTTAGAATGATTTTTCATATATATGTATGTGTGTATAAATATGTGTGAGTATACACACACATACATATCTGTGTATAATGGTAGCCCTCTCTAAGGTGGGGGGAATGAAAAAGAAAAAAAAGAAATTTATACAATAATTTTTAATATTTAAATTAAATAAAATTAAATGAATTTTAAAATTTAATAATAATTTTATATTTAAAAGGAATAGCAAATTGTAAATGGTGTATTTGCAGTTTTATGCACAATAATCTTTTTCATTGTACTATGTTGTGGAAGTGTTTTGTTCTGTGAATTAAGAATAAAATAAGTTAAAAAATGATACATTTTGTTTCATAGGACCTAGGTTCAAATTCTTATTCTTCCATTTACTCCTTTTGAAACCTTGGGCAAGCTACTCCTACGTCTTGGGGAATCAGTTTCTTTATCTGTAACATTAAGGGGTATCAACCCAATGGTCTCTGACATCTTCTCTCCCTCTATCTCTATAACCCTATGATCTCAATTCTTCTCTTTTTTTCTCACAAGGACTACAGTATTCTCTCAGGGCCTCAGATCATCTCCCGAGTATATTCTGAATACGTAGGGCCTTTGCTTATGCCATTTTGGACCAGTAATAAAAATTTGACAGAGAAGTTGGTGGGAGGCTTCACAAAAGAACTAGAAGGTGGGCTAGAGAATTTTGAGATTATAAATTGGTAGATGGTAGAGCAAGTAAAATACTGGACCGAGTGTCAAGAAGAGCTGAGTTTGAATCCTGCTTCAGATACTTAATGGGCAAGTTACTTAATTTCTCAGTTTACTCATCTGACAAATGGGAATGATAATAGCACCTACCTCATAGGGTTATTGTATAGATCAAATGAATGAATACACGTGAAGCACTCTGTAGACTGCTAAGTACTGTTAAATGTTAGCTTTTATTATCTTTTTCCACTCCTGTCTTAGGTTATTTCATTACAGAGCCCACCAATAAATAGCGGCACAGGCCTTTCTATGACTATCCTTCCACATACTTCTTTTTACTCTGCTCAAGCAGGTAGGACATGGCCCATTGCTTGACATGTCATCATAGCAGGCTGAAGGTGAACATACCCTAGCCTCAGAATCATGTAGAGTTAGTTCTGAGAGAAGCCAGCTAGGTCTTCCGGGTCACAGTGATTCCCTGTGGTGCTTCACTCTATAGAAGAGGAGAAAGGGCCTGGCACTCAGTCTCTGAGCGGGGCAACTCGGGTGTCTGTAGTGAGATATATAGAAAGGCATATGGGATTCCAAGGACTTGAGACTATGGAAGGCAGAGCTTTTTAGTGATGCTTCCTAAACATTCTACTTACAATGTGACTTTGAGTAAGTTCTTTGATTTTTAGAAACTAAATTTTCTTCATCTGTAAAGTGGAAGTAATAATACTTGTCCTTTCTACTTCAAAGGATCATTGTGGAAAAAGTGTTCTATAAGGCTGAAAGTACTACATGAAAGCGATTTTTGGTGACGCTGCTGCTCCTGTTGTTTAGAGGTGGCAAGGTGGTCATATCCTGGCCCCATGTATCCTTAATTGTGACCACAGCTTCATATTCTGGGATCATGGTCACTGTGACAGGGTTTAGTTCCCAGATAACTGAACCAGAAACAGTGAAGTTCTCTTCTTCCTGCAACCAGCCATCTATCTTCTTTTGTGGAGCAGTCAGAGAGCAGCTCAATTTCACTGGATGCTTATGGTTAGTGCATATGAATAGAGTTGAGAGACACCTTAGGCTAGAACCTAGTATGGCACAGTATAAAAGGTACACTAATCATAGAGAGAGAACCTAGATTTAACCCTTAACTCTACTATTTTATAAGTGGGTGACCTTGGGCAAGTCATGTATCTTTTCTGGCATTTAATTTTCTTACTTTAGTACATGGCGGTTGGACCAAGGTCCTTTTTCATTCTAAATCCTACGATGTTATGATCTATTAGAAGGTTCAGTATTCAGGAGGAGGTTCTAGAGCTTGGGAGGGCTAGGCAGGGTCCAGTATCAGAGGGCTACCAGGTAGTGCAAAGGTTGGGACTTGAGCTTTAGTGAATTAGATAAGACTTTGAAATCAGATTGTAAGGAGAGGAATTGATTACAAGGAACAAGGCAAGAGTAAAGTTTTTAGAGCCACTCTATTAGAATAATTGACTTCCTGGCCCTGGTTAAATTACATAGAGAAATGCAACCTATCATTTGACCCAGCACCCTTCCCCTTTTGGGCCAATTCATATTCCCAACTCTCTTAGTGAACTAGCTTTTTCTATGTGAAGGTAGAGTGATCACTTATACATGGTTAATTTTTGACATTCATTTAAAAAAATGACTTCTGAATTCCTACTCCTCCCCCACTTCATTGCGAAGGCAGGAAATGTGATATCAATTACATATGTGAAATAAATAAAAACGTATTTCCATATTAGCCATGTTGCAAAAAAATCAAGAAAAATACAATGATAAACTATGCTTCAGTCTGCATTCAGATGTCATCAGTTCCTTCTCTGGAGGTGGATAGCATTTTTCATCATATGTCTATCAGAATTGTCTTGGACCTTTGTATTGATCAGAATAGCTAAGTCATTCATAGTTGATAGTGGTGCAATATTGCTGTTACTGTTACACAGGTTAAATTGAAACCTGGACTAGAGAAGACTAAACCTTCTTAGAAAATCTAGGCTGGCAGAGACCACGGAGTAGCAACTTTTTCTGTGGGATAGTACAAATTTGGCTCTGAACTCTTTTAAAAATCTCCTTTCCCAAACACTAAGGAACATGAGTACTATACTCCAGATTCTGTTTAATGGTTATTATGAAAACTAAAGTTATATGGTCACTTTCTCCCAAGTTCATCTCACTGTACAGATCTTTCTGGTTGGACAAGGTTCTTGTAGGATAGCAAATAAAGTGGGGAGGAATCTTTACTTCTTCAGAGTTCTGGCCCAGGATCCTTATCAATGTTTTGACTTTTGATCAAGAAGAATCATAGTATTAATCTGAGCACCATAGCAATCCTGTTTAATTTAAGCGAAATAGGCAGAGATAGCAGGTAGCAGGTATGGGAGAGATAAGGAGAAGAAACTACAAGTGTCTGGCTCATTGTAAGTAGTTAATAAATACTTTGTCGATAGCTACCTTTATTTGTCTGCATTTACTCAACCTCTCTATGTCTCTATAAGGGCCTGAGCCAGGATGGTTGTTGTGAGAAGGAAGAGAAGTGGACATATGCAGTAATATTAATAGCTAGCATTTGCACAGCACTTACTACATGCCAGGAACTGTGCTAAGGGCTCTATAATTATTATTTCATTTGATCCCTCACAACAAGTGGGAACGTGAGGGTGGGAGGTGGTATTATTATCTCCATTTTATACATGAGGAAACTGAAGCAAACAGAAGTTAGGTGACTTGCCCAAGGTCACACAGCTAGTAAGTGTTTGCAGCCACATTTGAACTCAGCTTTTCCTGACTCTAGGCTCAGTGGCCTGTGCTCCAGATGCATTTTAATGGTTATTATGATTACTGTCGTTGTAATTGTTAGGCAGCAAGGTGATATAGTGGATAGAGTTGCAAGTCTGATGCGAGGATGACCTGAGTTCAAATCTGATCTCAGATACTCACTAGCTGTGTGACGCTGGACAAGTCACTTAACCCTGTTTGCCTCAGCTTCCTAATCTATTAAATGAGCAGGAGAAGGAAATGCAAACCACTCTAGTATCTTTGCCAAGGAAACCTCAAATGGGGCCATGAAGAGCTGGATACAACTGAAATGACCACACAACAATAAAAAGAGAGATTATGCCTCTGCTATATTCCATCCTGGTCAGGGAAAATATATGGAGTGCTGTGTTTGAATTCAGACAATTTATTTTAGGAATCACACAAAAAATCAGATAATATCCAGAAACTGCCCACCAGGCTGATGAGAGGACTGGAGAGCATACAGCTTGAAGATTTGTTGAAGGAATTGAGAGCATTTAACACAGAGAAGAGAAAATTAAGGGATACATGATGGCTATCTCCAAATATTTGAAAGTCTGCCTTGTGAATGTGACAAAACTTTGTTCTAGTTGGTGGCTAGGTGGTGCAGTGAATAGACTCCAGGCCCTGGAGTCAGGAGAATCTGAGTTCAAATTCGGCTGCAGACACTTAACACTTACTAACTGTGAGACCTTGGGCAAGTCACTTAAACCCAATTGCCCTGCCTTCTCTGCTCCAAAAAGCAAAACAAAAACAAAGACTTTGTTCTAGGTGGCCCTCGTTCTCCTCTTTGGGTTCTCAGGAATTTGCTTCTCTTGGTTCTTCTACCTGCATGACTACTTTAGTCCCCTTTGATGGATCAGTGTCTCTCTTGAACTCTACCCCAAACTGAACATTTGGAAAGGATTGTTGCATAAATGCAACATATTAAAAATTTATTATAATCTCCTCCCACACCCCACTTTCTCCCTTTCAACTCTCTATTTGCAGTAAGGTCAACACCATCCTTCTAGTGATGCAGGGTCATAACTTTGGTATCATCCTAAATTCCTCATTTTCACTCAACTGACACCTTTAATCAATTGCATATGCTCCCTCCTCTCCACTCACACAACCACTGCCCCATTTTAGGATATTTTCACCTCTCACCTCTTACCTGGTCTGTGGCAACACCCTTCTACTTGGTCTCCCTCCTGTAATCCATCCTCCACCCAGCTTCTAAAATGATTTTCATGAAGTACAAGTCTGCCTTCTCTTTAATATAGGCTTCCTATGGCTTCTCAGATCAAATATAATTCCTTATTTTGTATTTAAATCCCTTCAAAACCTGACTCTGCAGTTTGGAACTTTCTCCTCTCCTGATTCTCTCCTTCTGGATTGTCTGGGTCATATTCTTCACATTTGCATGGGGCAGCTTTGAGCAAGGTTTCCAAACAGAGCGGGGAGGGAAAGAGGCTCCTAGAACAGGCAGTGCTGGTAACAGGGAGATTTTGCAAACCTTGCTAAACAGGACTGAGTGACAGAAATAGAGAGAGAGGAGGTGAGGTGGTTGGACCCAAGCATTTTCCTGCCTGGCTTGCCTGCTTACTCTCATTTGCTAGATTTTTCTCCCTATGATGCCAGATGAAAAACTGTTGAAAGAACTGAATGTGTTTAGCTTGGAGAAGAGAAGACTAAGCAGAGATTTGATAGTAATCTTCAAGGCTTTGAATGGCTGTCATGTGGGGAGGGACTGGATTTGTTCTTTTTGGCCCCAAAGGATATTACTAGGGGTAATAGTCAGATGTTTCAAAGAAACGAATGATGATGATGATGATAACATTTATATAGCAATTAAGGTTTTGTGATGCACTTTACAAATATTATTTTATCCTCACAGCAGACCTGGGAGGAACTGATTTTATAGACGAGGAAACTGAGTATAAGTAGCCCAGGATTTCATAGCTATTAAGTGTATGTGGCTAAACTTGAACTTTCTAGGTCCGGTGTTCCAGCCACAGATTTACCTGGCTGCTTCAGATTTAGTTTTGATGCTAGGGAAAATAAACAACAAGACTGAGATGGTGATTTCCCCTTCACTGGATGTCTTAAAGCAGGCCTGCACAACATTCCGCTGGCTGAAGGATTTTGGGTGGCCTGAGAAAAATGTAGAGAATGTAACTATGGTTCAGTTCATCCTCAGACCCCAAGGCTATTCTCAGACAGAACTAGCAGGGCTCACTGGTCCCCTAAGAAGAAATGATTAAGAATCTTATTACCCTTGGACAGGCCTGCATAACGTACCACTGGAGAGGGCCACTTTGGCTGACTCTAATGCCATTGGGCTACATTGTATAGGCCTATCTTAAAGCAAGGCACGGATGATGACCACTAGTTAGTTTTATTATAGATGGGGTTCTTGTCCAACTATAGATTCAACCAATTAGAATCAGTTACTTTTTAATTCTGAGATCCCACAATTCTGTTATTGTATGGAGGTGGTAAGATATGAGCTGTATATTGAAGAATTGGTGAAATCGATAGATGGAAAGGGGAGGATAAGTCAGAGCATTACCTGCTGTGGATACCACCTGTTCCCCATCCCCACTGCCTTCTCCTAATACCCTGGGCTAGTCAGTGCCCTCAACACACATAAATTAATTCTTGCAATTGTTGCCTAGCCACCCACACCAAGCTTCCCAGTTTTTTCTCCTTTTCTTTCTGGTGTAGGACTGATTTCTAGAGGTACCAAGAGGAGAATAAAGGAAATGGGGAGATAGCATGTAGAGAACCATTAAGTACAAAACTGTAACTCAGGTTTATGATAGTATTGTTGTCTGAGGGAACCACTTTATTCTCTGAAGTGATCCAGAACTATATACCAACAGATTCCTCACCTCTCCACCCCAGAGGTGCTTTTGCTTAGAATATGTCATGCTCACTTATACCGTGTAGCTTTAGCCCTACTCACACTGCTCCTGACCCCTCCAGGCTCCGACCAAGAACACAGAGAGCTCTCCCCTTTCAGGACGTGGATGAAATGCAATGGAAGCTATGGCACCATCTTGTGGACATATATTATAATTGCATGGGACCAGTTTTTTTTTTTCCTGGTGGGTAAAGATTAATTTTCCTAATTACCTGGTAAAATAAAAGGATTTTACAAATAAGAAAACAGATCCAGACATATCAAATGACTTACCCACAGTCATAGCCTCTTAGGAAGAAACCTTGGACTCTATCTCAAGTCTTCTTCTCTGTAGAATGTTTATGCCACAAATTAGTAGGTTCAAAGATACTGGTGATCAGGCAGTATGGTTCTAAAACTCTTAAAAATGTTAAAACATTTTAGGGTTGTTGCTGATCGAATGAGCAATCCATCTCTGAGGCCTCAGTGGCCTGTTAGAAGTGAGAGCTTTCAGGAGGCCAGGCAGGTGATGAATAATTGAAACTTTCTCACTTGTGCAGATATTTTCCTGGGACCTGAGCTTCATCAGGCTCAGACTCCTCCCTTTCAGGTTCACAGCCAGGGCTTGGCTCACAACCATTCCACAGGGGTTCTGGTCACCACTCCAGACAGTAAACTCATGGAAAATCCTCAAAGGGGAAAATGAAGGTGGCTGTCACATCCCAGGGCACATGATGGAACATAGCTGGGTCAGAGGATGGAGAAGTGAGCTCAGCCAGGATAGTCAAATGCATGGCCCAAGACAGAGACTAGAACAGAGCCGAATCCTTACCTACCTATACCTTTTAGATGGGCCCTGGATCCTGATCCTGTAGGAAAGAACATCACACTGATTGATACCATGAACAACGAAGGGTATGTGTACCTCTTGTGCTCCAGATTGTCTCTCCCAGAAGAGCTGGCCAGTCTTGTATACAAATGTATTTATGAGGGAGAAATATTCAGGAACTTCAGTCACCTATGACTGACTGTAAACCACACCCAGGAATTTCACCTCTGCACCTACCCATCTTCTGTGCTAGTCTCCTTATATAGGTCAGCTTGAATATACACAATTACTCTTCCCTTGCTGAAATACCCTCTTGTTACAAGGAAATGTAGTCTGAGTATTATTTTCTTTTTTTATTTTTTTTTAATTTTAATTTATTTTCTTGGTTACATCATTCATTTCCACAAGGTTTTGAGTTACAAATTTTCTCCCCTTTTTGTCCCTACCCCCCAGCCCAGTACATTGATCCCACTGTAAGACCCCTC
>JAQQSW010003401.1:0-14701 GCA_028646575.1 Pseudocheirus occidentalis | reverse complement strand
GCGGGAAGCATACATCTCAGTAAAGGGACAGGTACAGGGCGGAGAACAAAACAAGGTGGGGGTGCAGGATAGGAAGGAGGGCCATACAATTAGCCTCTTACAATTTGCCCACCATGGAGATGTCCTGTGTAATTACACAGGTACAGCCTGTATTGAATTGCTGCTCCTCCCAGTGGGAGTGGGTGACAGGGGAGGTATTGCAAGAATCTAGTATTTAAAGCTATACAATCAAATGCAATTGGGAAATAATACATTCAGGGCTCCCTGCCCTGCTAGAAAGCTAGAGGGGTGTTGGAGGAGGGCATAAATGGGAACAGATTGTGGGAGGGGCCTTACAGTGGTATCAATGTTCTGGGCTGGGGGGTAGGGGCAAAAAGGGGAGAAAATCTGTAACTCAAAACCTTGTGGAAATGAATGATGTAACGAAGAAAATAAATTAAAATTTAAAAAAAGCATAGTAGATGACTTTCTAAGTCACATCTAATTTGTGGAGTCTGCATTAATGCTTTATGTTAGTATATTATTTAATGCCTAGTTTCAAAGCAACTTCACATCTATCCCTCTTTTGACTCTCTTTTTTTTTTTGTTTTTTGGAGGGCAGTTGGGGTTAAGTGACTTGCCCAAGGTCACACGGGTTGTTTTTGTGTTTAGTGTCTGAGGTCGGATTTGAACTTAGGTCCTCCTGACTCCAGGGCCGGTGCTCTATTCACTGCACCACCTAGCTGCCCCCCTCTTTTGACTCTCAACAAATTTTTAAAATTATTAAGTTGTTACTATGTTTTGACATGGTATGCGGCCCAAATTTTAATGGTCATTCCCCTTAAAGGAATTTACCTTCTACCATGGGAAACAATATGTACTTATGTTAATGATATATCACTTCAAAAGGCAGCCAACATTCTTTTGTTATAAGGAAAACTTGTGGGACCATGCTTCTAAAATGTTATTGCTCAGAAGTCACCACTGGTATATGTATTCCATTAGCAATTCCCAGTAGACCAAATTAGCTCTTAGCATAGGCATTTAGTGAGATAGTACAATAAAGAGTAGTTAAAATTTTTCCCCATAAAACTAGATCACACTCTCATAAATATATGTCCATATTGACATATGTGTTTATGTCTCTATCAATCTATCTATCTATCTATCTATCTATCTATCTATCTATCTATCTATCTATCTATCTGTCTGTCTGTCTCTCTATCTTTCTATCTATCTATCTATCGTCCATCGATCCGTCTGTCTGTCTGTTGATCTATATACCTAGATTCCATTAAGAAGAACAAACAAGTACAGTAGTAGCGATGCTCACTTATAAAATACGTATGTGACAAAGACAACTCAAAATTCCTGGTAGCCCTTTCTATTAGAGGCTCATAAACCTGCCTTTAGTTGTGTCTCTGCTGGGTGCATGGCTCATCTGGATTATATAGTATTTGTCTCCCTCTCCTTCTCCCTGTCTTCCTCTGTCCCTTTCCCCCTCTCTCCTTCTCCCTTTCCCCTTTGCTGCCAGGCACCCTATTGCTCAAAAGTGTTCTCTCTTGCCTGATGTTTTCTGTAGCTGTGTTTATCTGGACTGTCTCTGCTCCCCCAACTACGTTCCAAACTATTTCAAAGTGAGAAACTTTCAAACTGGGGAAGGAATGTCTCCATGTGTACTAGGCACTTCTAGGTTACATTGCCCAAGGGCAAACCTCTCTGCCTGCCCCTTTGAGGTATTTTTTTTTCCATCCAACTCCAAGCTTGCCATTTTCCCACTCATGAAATGGATTTGCTTAAATTCCTCTAGGGCTTAGCTCTTTAAAGCCCCCAAAGGGCTGGCTAATTTGTTTAGTTAGGAAATATCCTTCCTCACTTTTTGACTTAATTAGAGAGATGTTACCACCTCATAAAGATAGTAAAGATAGTGTATGTATGTATACACATGTATATATATACACACACATGTGTACATAAATATACTATTATGTTTGTAATATCTACATATATATTTTACAGTTGAACAATTCATTAAAATCTCATCTTGCCACTTATGTGATAATTTCAGTTGAATTGGGATAAGAGAAAACTTTCTCCATTAATTATGTGTTTATACACTCATCCTCGTAACAGTCTTCTTTCTATTTTTTTTTTTGCTTTTTTTTTGGAGGGCAGTTGGGGTTAAGTGACTTGCCCAAGGTGACATGGCTAGTTTTTTTGTTAAGTGTGTGAGGCCAGATTTGAACTCAAGTACTCTTGACTCCAGGGCTGGTGCTCTATTCACTGTGCCACCTAGCTGCCCCCTCATAACAGTCTTCTAAAGGAGATAGTGAAGATATTGTCATCCCCATTTTATGCAGAGGGAAACTGAGACCCAGATAGAAGTGTTTTTTCTTAGGTCAACTAGTTTGGAAAGAGCAAGGACTAGAACTTCTGTCCTTGTCTCTTAATTTCTCATTCCATTTTCTGTCCATTATACTATGACTCTAAAACATAAATGATAACTGGCAATATATTTTACATAAATCCCATTCTGGCTTTAGAACAATCCCTTTAGAGAGAAACCATTATTTCCATTTTGCAAACTGAAAAAACTGAGGCTCTTGGGATTTGAACAGAGATCTTTCTTAATTCAGATTCAGTGCTTGGTCTAGTGAAGTCTATGGACTCTTTCTCAAAATCTTGTTTTTAAATGCATAAAATGTATAGGATTACAAAAGAAACAAATTGTGTTTCATATACATACATACATATATACATTTAAGTGTGTTTGTATGTGTGTATTTTCCCCTCACATTCAAGTTCATGGACCCAGGAACCTCTGAACTAGATCAGATCTTTCTTCCCCACTTAATTTGAAGAGCTATAATCTCTACCACATCTCTTCCCCACCCTTGCACCTAAGTGATATTAGAGCATTCACTTGGCCCTTCTATCTCTTTCCCTTTATCAGTAGCCACATATAGCTGTTTCTGCAACATCAAGGAACAGGATATGTCATCCAGTCTCTTTGACTAGGTCACTGTAAAGCAAGCAGGTCCCATGTAAAGTCTAACAATGCGACAACGACCCTTCTGTTCTTCCGCAGGGCTCCTTTTCATGGGCCATTTAAGTTTCCATCTCAGCAGACACAAGGCAGCAGCACATAGTTGGTCAGTTCACAATGATTGCTTCCTATTTTCATTACTCTCCTGAAAAATGAGGAAAGGAATCATCTGGAGCATGGTGGGAAAGGGGACAGGGTGTTTAGAAATGTTTCAGCAAGCTGTGTATAGCTACATTCTTTATTTAAACCATCGTTTTGATGCTTTCAACATTTAAAAAAAAGAATAATGGAATTATGGGGCAAATTGCGTAACATCTTTTAACTTCTTGTGATACATGGTTTCTAGCTGCCACCAGGTGAATTTTGGTACCTTAGTAGGATGATGCAGGAATAACAATTAACGCCAGATAACAGAAAGGAGTGATTTATCTATATCTTGATTCATTCACCCTGCATTTGTATTCATGCAGAGATCTTAGTTATTTAGCGAGCAGTGCATACATATGTTATTGATTTTTTCTAAAATATAAAATACTGTAGCCAGAAGAAAGGTGAGATTGCCAGATACCAATTAAGTAGCTGTTATTAATCTATCAGTAATCACTTATGAAGTGACTACTACATGCCATACCATGTGGCAGATACAGGTACCAAAAGCAAACAATTGCTACTCTGAGAGCTTAAAATATTTCAGTACAAATAAAACTTCAGTATATAGATAATAATGATATGCAGAATGAATATAAAGTAATTGCGAGGTCATCAGAGAGGGAGAATACAAGCAGGTGGGAGATTCAGAAAAGGCTCTATGAATGTTCCACTTTTCTCGGTGTTTGCTTCTTTATCTTTCTCAGTTTAGCCGCTGCCCCTGTCCTCTGGACTTCTCACCCCTCTCTCTGTTCAAGTCTGTAATGAGTGGCGGTAATTTCCTGCAGGTTTATAGTATTCTTCAATTTAGAATTAGAAGGTATTTAGAAGGGCACATAATCCAACCCCCTTATTTTGCTGATGAGAAAAAAGGAAGCCCAGAGAGGTGAGCTTGCTTGACCAAGGTCATGTACAATCATACACACCCTCTCTGGGCCTCCATTTCCTCATCTGAAAGTGAAAGAGTTGGACTAGATAGCCCCTATGTTACCTTCCAGCTGTAAATCTAGGATCAGCGGCTGATCCTGACTTTTATTAGAATCCAAAGTGGGTACTTCTGCCTCCAAATACCAGGTTTCTTCCCAGTATAAAACCCTGCTTCCCTTTTTTTTCTTTTTTCTTTTTGGAGGGTAAAGGGTAGGGAAATTGGGGTTAAGTGACTTGCCCAAGGTCACTTGGCTAGTAAGTGTGTCAAGTGTGTGAGGCCAGATTTGAACTCAGTTCCTCCTGACTCAAGGGCCGGTGCTCTATTCGCTGTGCCAACTAGCCACCCCATAATTTATGGTCTATGGTTGACCATATCTAGTGTCAAATCTTTTTTTTTTACTTTTTTTGGAGAGGGAAAGTACGGACAATTGGGGTTAAGTGACTTGCTCAAGGTCACACAGCATGGCAAGTGTTAAGTGTCTGAGGCTGGATTTGAACTCAGGTCCTCCTGACTCCAGGGCTGGTGGTCTATTCACTGTGCCACCTAGCCAGCCCTCCTTGCTTCCTTCCTGTGTGCTATAGGCTTAAAAAATGAAAACCCCAAATGGCTCAGAGGTTCATCCAGTCTAGATATTTCTACTGATGACCGGATCTCAAAATATTTCCCCCCATTCTGAATATCATTATCTCAGAAAGTATGTCTGTAATGACTATGAACCTCTTCCTGATTATTACTATTCATAGTGCTCAGGGCTCTTTTTACAGGATGAAGAATTCCTCCATGTTAATATCTGAGTCCTCAAAGGAACTAGACTTTTGGGGCCATTTTTGCTTTTGTTTTCCCTGATATTCTGTTGCCATGAATGGAAACAAAGCTTAGTTTGTTTCTTGCCTAGAGGCAAGACATAGATCAGGATGACTGGAGATGGTCCCAGATGCAGGGGGAGACCTTGGCCATTTTAAAGACAAGGTCTTTCCCAGGTCTCAAGTTGTCTGAGGCAACACCCATTCAAAGATTAAGGCTAGGTAGTGTCAGAACTCTCTTTATCAGTGCTGACTAGCAACTCTCCTTCTAACTTATAGACAGACAAGTTAAGTAACTTACTGGGTCATATAGTGAATTTAAGCCAGAGGAAAGGGTTGACCTTAGACCTTCCTAAATTCAAAGCCAGACTTCTATCTTATAGGTCATACTTACTGACTATATTTCCAATTCTGAAACCAAATGCCTACATTGAACAAATCAAGGAATACACATGTAGCACTGACTTCAAATTATGCAAGGTCTTTGGGGGACATGCTTGAGGAGGACCTTAAAACTTGATTTGGAAAACAAGGTCAACTCCAAGAAAAAAGTGACAGAACAAAAGAAAAGAGTTGAGTTAAACCTGTTCACCTTGAAGGTTGTGGTCTACAGGAGCCAGAAAACAAAGGAGAAGTGATTAACTTGGTGGAAATGTAGGTAAGGGAAGGCAAGAAACACCCTACCATATTCCCAAATTGTGATAATGGCTACCACAGTTTTGAGATTCTCTAAGTAATTTCCTGAAGGCTGTCGTGAAAGACATTGTGAATGCCCAACTAGTTTCATGGTACTCTCAAATCCAAAGACTCCTGGCCTATCAAAGTAGTCTATTCCACCTGCTTCACTCAAATGCTTTTACTGTTTATTTGCAACCTGCTATAAATATAAACCAACTGGCCTTAAATCCTCCATGCATGGCTAAGGAAATAAATTTCTTCCTACTGAGTTGTGGGATTGAAGTGTCCATAAAAAGGGAGTGCTCCATGTTTCCCAGTTGAGTCTTTCCATTCCCCATTAACCCATTAATCACCTCTACTTTTTAAACAATTACCCTGGTATTACTATTACTTTTTTTAAGAGGGGAAGACAATACATCAAAAATTGTACATTAAAGCTTATTCAAGCACAGTTGGCTATGATGAAAAATAAAGTTCTGCTTGGTTGAAATAGGACACTAGGGGCTTGTAAAACAGTTTTCATGGGTGGACATGGATGGTCAGACAGTCCTAAAAGGAGATGAAACCTATTCTGTGGAATGGTCTTGATAAATTAATAAGAATCTTTGGCCTAGTGGCTTCAGAGAAAAGTGTCATTTGAGTGGTGTGCTAGAAACCATAAAGATTGTCTTTTTTCAGCTGAATGCTATGACCTTGGAAGGGCAAACTTGAATCAGTCAGCATTTTGCCTATTTGCAAAAACTGAAAAAAATCAGCATAAAAAGCATCCAATTTAATATTAAGTTCTGTTTCAAAGAGTGGATATAGTCTACTGCAAACAGATGCTTTAATAGAGAAATCAATAATTTATTGATTTATGTAACATTGCATGATAGAGACATAATGTGAAAATGCTTTTTTTTCAAGAGTAAGTCCAGGTTAAGTGACCTGCCCCGTGTCACATAGCTAGTATGCGACTGAGGCAGGATTTGATTCTCAGGTTTTCCTGACTCCAGGGCCAGTGCTCTATGCACTGCAGCATTTGAAAATACTTTTATTAAAATGAAGTTTATGCCTCTGCATGAGTGCTATCTTGGCAACTAATTACAACAAATGAATTGATCTTTTTAACAACTTAATGTGAGTACAGGCATTTTCATCTGCTGTCCCCCATTCCTAGAACTCTGTCCTTCCTCATCTCTATATGAAGCCCTCCTTGACTTCCTTCAAATCATAGCTAAAATTTTCTGAGAAGCTTTTTCTTATTTCCCCTTAATTCTAGTGCCATTCTTCTGCAGAGTCTCACCAATTTATCTGGATACAGTTTATTTGTATAATTACTTTCATGTCATTCCAACTACTAGACTATTACTTAATTGAGATCAGGGGCTAGTTTCTTTGTGTGTGTGTGTGGGGGGGGGGTTCTTTCTTTGTACCCTTAGCACTTGACATGCTTGGCACGTATTAGGCTCTTAGTGATTGTTTGCTGACTGATTAACTTTTCCTGTAGGCTGCAAATGTGCACCTTAATTCTGTCCACCTGAATGCCATTCCAATCTCCAGCTCAGGTCCCACATCTTTTATGAGGTTTCTTCATCAGTTCTACGCCGTATTATTCACAATCTTCTCTGAAGTTCTATTGCCTTTAAGTCCAAACTACCGACTGTGTTTTAATTGTATTTTGTTTTGATCCCCTGACTTCCCTCCCTCCTCCCAGTCAGTACAGTAAGTTTAAAAGTAACCAGTATAAAGGAGGAATAGTAGGAAATAAGATGACTTAGTGCAAGCTGGAAGTCATATACAACCCATCCCAAAGATCCAAGGAGCACAATTTATGCATTGTATCATATATTGAACAACATTTCCATTCTGATAATATACACTGAATCAAAGGAAGTCATCTAGGGATGGCTATCAGATCCAGGCCCCATGATATGTAAATCTCATACAAGTGTCAGACCTCCCCCAGGTTCAGACCAGCAGAACATCAAAAAAAGGTTCTGATAATTTTGCGGTGATAACTTTAAAGTTTTACTGATAATTTTGAGAAGGCAAGGATATGATAATGAACTAACTCTAATTAGATAGATATACCTTGGTCTTTCTGTCCCTCAAAAAAAACAAAACAGTATAAAAATGAGACCTCAAACTCTTGTTTGTCAAGCACTTGTTCATCTTTATCGGGTCCATGCTGCTTAGTGTTCTCAACTCTAATCCGTGCCCCCATGAGTGAAACTCTCTACCTTCCCACTTCTCCAAGTTCTTCCCACACTGCCTGGCTTCACCACCCCATTCCTTGCTCCCACATCACTTTCTACCTTTTTAATCTCACCCCACTTTTCACCACCTGACTCTGTATTGTCTTTATTTCCTTCGCTGTTGACCTTCACACACTTTGAAGTTTTTAAATTGTGATTGCCACCTGATTTCCTGGGGCCATTTTTGGACTTTTCTGGTCAGTACCCAAAGAATCAGTTATGCCTGTCCCAATTTCAAAACTTCATAAAAGAATTATCAGTTCACACATTTTACTCTTTAAATATTCACCAAAGTCTCTCCAGTTCAATTGTAAACTCAATGAGAACAACAAGCATCTTAAATCTTCTCTTCCTTCCCCCTCTTCTCTTCTTTCCTTTCTGTCTTCTACAGTAGCATCCAGCATACTCTGGGACACATTTCTGGAATTTTGAACATGATATTTAACAATTTCATCAGAATATGGGACAAGACAGCTTTCTACCATGGCCATAGAGAGAACCCCAATCTTGACCAGCTACTTTTAGGATCTGTGGTTACCAAAGTGACTGAAGATTAAAATAATGTATGGTCACCTCAGTACAAAATTATTCTTTAAGGGGTGATGGTGGTGATTTGCATGAAGCAATAATTTAAATTGCAAGCCCTTTCAAAAATTGGATAATATTTTCATAGGTAGATGATATAAGTCATTTTGACTTTATTCTGAAAAAAAGATCAACAAAAATATTTGAAGACCCTACTCAACATTATCTCTCTATCACATCTTTTGGTGACTTCATCAGTTCTTATAGGTTCCATTGTTATTGCTATAAATATTTCCCAGATCTATATGTAGCTCTCATCTCTCTTCTTAGCTCCAGGCCTACGTCACCAACTGTCTAAACTTTACCTCTCCTTTGAATTTATTACTTAAAAAATAAAAATAATATAAAAATTGGGGTGCCTATGTTGTGTAGTAAATAGAGCACCAGACCTGGTGTCAGGAGGACCTGAGTTCAAATCCAGCCTCAGACACTTAACAAAAACTAGCTTGTGACCTTGGGCAAGTTACTTAACCCAAATTGCTCTCCAAAAAGCAAAAAGAAAAAAAATAAAATAAAATTAATTTAGTATTTCATATTTGTATTGCTTTTACATAGAAAAATTGTAAGCTTTTTGTGGATAGAAGCCATTTCATTTTTGTCTTTGTATACCCAGCACTTAGCACAATACATGAATCATAGTAGGTTCTTAATGAAAGCATTAGTGAATAAGTATCCCTGCTATCTCTGAGAAAGTGGAAAGAGATGGTTTGTGAAGAAAGTAAAATATTTTATGTAGTGATGAGGAAACTATAGATACTAGGGAATAAATTGAACAACCCAACTTTTTATTAAGCAGGTGTGTGTAAAGCCCTGTACTAGGTGTTAGAGAAAATGTAAAGTTTATATCATAATAACTGACACTTATAGAACACTTATAGAAGGTTATATGTTAATATTTGTTAAATGCTTTATGTATATTGATGATCTCATTTATCCTCCCCAAAATCTGTAAGGCAAATAACATAATCAACTTAAGTCCACAAGCTTTTATTAAATATTTTAACTTTTATAGTTCTTTTTTATTTCCATTTATTATAGATGAGACAACTAAAGTTCAGAGGAGTAATTTATGACTTGTCCATGGTCATAAACCAGTTTCAGAGATAGGATTTTTTATTGATTTATTATTATTATTATTAAAAGTAAGCAATTAATAAATGTTATTGAGTTATTATTACTAAAAGTTTAATTGAAAACCAAACTAAAATTAAAAACTAAAGAGTTTAGTTTAAAAAGTTATTAGTAAAAGATTAACAAGTGTTATTGACTTAATGAGTTATTATTAAAAGTAGGTGACTGATAAATGTGATTGACTTATTGAGTTATTAAAGTAGCCAATTAATAAATGTTATTGAGTTATTAAAATAGATTATTAAGAAATGCTATTGACTTGAGTTATTATTGTTGAAAGTAAGTGATTAATAAATATTATTGACCTACTGAGTTATTATTATTAAAAGTAACCAATTAAATGCTCATTGACTTATCAAGTTACTATTATAAGATTAGTAAAAGCCATTGGCTAACTGAGTTATTATCGTTAGAAGTAGGCAATGAGTAAATCTATATTGACTAAATGAGTTGTGATTATTAAATGACATAATATCGGAGATTGAATGGGATGTAGTGACCATCTAATCCAACCTCTTCCATTATTGGAGCCCAGGGAGTTGAAAGGATTTGCACAGAGGTAGCAAGAATCAGAGATGACATTTGAACACAGGTTCTCTGACTTCAGAACTCTTTCCACTGTCCTGTGCTTCCTTCTGAGATCTAAGTGAAAAGAAGTAACTTGGGACCATAAAATCATCAGGTTTCCAGAGATAGGATTTTAACCCAGCTCTATGCTGACTCAGATCCAGTGGTACTTTCTTGGGAGATAATCAGTTATTGCCATTAAAGAGATTTGGTCTAGTAGGGGAATTTCACATACACACACACATGCAGCAAAATCAGAGTACATACTACCTGTTCAGTTGCTTTGAAGAGGTAGAAAATGCTATTTGAGATCAGTAAAGGAAGGTCATAACGTGCTAGGGTATTAGTCCAAGTTTCATGGAGAAGTAAAAATCCTTTCGATTTGTACATAAAGTTTGTATAAGAATCATACTAGAGAAGAGAAATATGGTCAATATTTGGAGCATGGGGAAGGACAATGTAAGGAAAAGTATAAAGCCAAGATGGCAAAATTCTTGGTTATATCTGGAAGCCTCATTTGGTAAACATACAGAGTATGTGGAGTAAAGGAAAAGTGAACGTGTGGAGGTACAACCTTATTGAGTTCCTGGAATTCTTGACCATAGAATTTTACATTTGTTCAATATGCAAATAATATGAAAGGTAGATGAGAAGAAGAAATGAAGAGAGGTAGGAAAATAAGTTAAAAGGCTATTGCTATGTTCTAGATGGGTGGTCAAGATGGACTTCACTGGAGATTATTCGAATAAAGAGAAGATGATGCATATGAGAAATAACGTGAATAGAGTCCATAGGAATAGGGTCTTGACTTGTGATTTCATTGTTAGATGGAACTACCAGATGAGGAAAAAACCGTTTACCAACATAGGTCAACAACTCTTTTGGAATTTTAAGCCTTGGAGAGTTGTCTAGAATACTTAGAGATGAAGTCATTTTTGTAGAACTGCATAGCCAGGATATTCCATGGAGAGTGAAACAAGGTCCTTCTTAGCTTGGAGTCAGTCTCTAGCTGCTACACTGCATTAGGATAAAAAAAGCTCTTTTTATCAATATAGAATTTGTTTAACTCAGTGAAGGGATGCCAAAAGTAGTTTCTTGACATGCACGGCACAATTACATATGTACCTAATTTTCTTGAATATGTTATCAAATTTTGCTGATGATGGTGCCATTTTAATTTTCATTCTAAGCATTTCTTCAGATTTGTGACTATAAGGTACTTTTCCTGATGAAATGACCAATGTTTCATAAATATAGGGACAGATATATTTGGATTTATAATAGTAACAACAGTGTTAAGTCTCTTCTCTTCAGTGGCCACATCAAAAATGGCCAAAGCCTCAAGTTGTTTTCTGTTATTTCAGTTAAATTTAATTTAGTTCAATTCAACAAACATACCAACCACAAACAACAAACAACTAAGATGCAAAACAACAAACATACCAACTATTTTTATGTACTATACTAGGTTCTAGAGATAGAAAGATATAAAAAGAAACAGATCCTAACCTCAGGGAGACATACTAAAAGACAGGGGGTTTGGACAAGTGGTTAATTAAATATAAATTAATTTAGTTAATTGAACTGTGAATTATTATAATTATAAATTATATTAATATAATTCATACTTAAATAGAAAGTATCTGCAATTATATAGAGTAATTTAATTATTAACGTTTTATGCTGGTATCTTTCCTTTTTGTATCATCTTCATTTAAAAATATAACTCCAACCCCTACCATATTGAGTTGTTACTATTTTGTTCTTTTTGTTTACATCATTGTAATCATTGTGTTTAAGGTTTGATTAGCTCTGCTAATTTGACTGCATCAGTTCATGTCTTCCTATATTGCTCTGAATTACACACGCACACATACACATGCACACACATGTACACACATACACATTTGCGGTGGTATATAATTATATTAACGGACTACAATATGTCTAACCATTTTATAACCAATGGATATCTCTTTTTCTAATTCTTTGATTCTACAGAAAGTGTTTCTATATATTGGAGCTGGGGAAAAAAGTGGGGATGGTGAGAGTAAGGACGGTTTGGTGAGAGCTAGGGGTTCTTTAAGGCAGAGTTGAGAAAGATATAAGAATGTCCTGTCCAGACATGAGGGACAAAAAGAGGAAGGCATGGAGGTAGGAGATGGACTGTTTAGTATAGCAGCACACTCAAATGTGTAGAAAGGGTAGAAAGAGGTATATTACATAAGGCTAGAAAAGAAGATGGGGCAACTAGATGGATAGAATTTGGAATCAGGAAGACTTATCTTTATGAGATCAAATCTGGCTCTCCACACTTACTAGCTATGTGATCCTGAGCAAATCATTTAAATCTGTTTGCCTCAGTTTGCTCACCTGTAAAATGAGCTGGAGAAGGAAATGACAAACCATTCCATTATCTTTCCCAAGAAAACCCCAAATGGGGTCACGAAGTGATATGAATGACTGAAAAACTACAAAAAAGAAAAGTAGATGGGAGTTATAGTACGGAAGGCTTTAAATGTTAGCCTGAGGAGTTTCTATGGGTGTGCATGCATGGCATTGGGAGTAGGAGTAGAATATAAAAGCATTTCTAAGCTATTAAAACTATCCAGTACATTACTTACTCAGCCACCCATGCTGCCTCCTCTCTTAGAACACAAAGCTGCCAAAAAATGCCCTTAGAGAGTTGTGGGAATATGTTTGTTTTGATGCAGGTATGGAACCTTGAAAACAGAGTTTATTAGTTTAGTCAGATAAATTGTCAAAAATTGTCTCAATTTCTATGTAAATATGTAGAGGTGAGAGGCATTCCAGTGTAGTGCAGAGGTGTCAAGCATGTGGTATAGAGTGCTGTCAAGTATGGTCTTAACCAGATTAAAATATAATGGGGGATATTTAATAAAACATTTATATACACATATATGCATGATTTATATATACATATGCATGTATAAACATGCATACATGCATGCAAACATGCATATATACATACATGCACACATGTTTTTCTGAGTCAGTATGCACCCCACAGAAATCCTTATGTATGTTTAGGAGCCCCTGCTTCTATTTGAGTGTGACAGCACTGCAATAACAGAAGTAAAGTGCAGACTGGTATTCAGAAAGACTTGAGTGCAAATCCAGATTTAGACATGAGCTGTGTGCTCATGGGCTAGTCACTTCGTCTTTTGGTTCCTCAGATTCTTCATCTATAATATGAGGTAGTTAGATCCTGGGTCCTCCAGGGTCCTTCTGTTGTTTCCATGATGCCATTCACACTGGGATTTTATAAGCATCAAATAAAGCAGTATCTGAAGGCTGTACAAAATCCAAGGAGTTAAAGGTAGTAGCTGCACACTTGACCGAGGAGACTACCCAGAAGTTCTTCCATTTCTCTTCCACCAGACTCATCACCCTCCCCCCCAACCATTTGTTACCATGACCAAGGGATACTGATTCCCAATTAAGCTACAAATTGTGGTCAGGTTGCCAAAATTCCTCTGAGATCAAATCAACACTGAAGGAATTCTTTCATTTAACTGATTCATTATTCAATGAAAGTAGTAGCAGGTTTTTATTTGTGTGCCATGCTTGAGCATGACTGAGATCATTCCAAAGCTGAAAGTGTACTATCTATTCATTGGAAACAACGAGATTCATTATAGCTTCACTGTGTATTCCTTGCTGGCATCGGACGTCCAGAATGAAGTTGTTAACCTTTCTTGATGAAAGGGACCAAAGTTTTTTTGTAACTTGTATTTTGTATCACAAATCATTATTTATTTATTTAGGTGAGACTTTCCCTTGGTGTGTTTGTGTGTGTGTGTGTGTGTTCATAATTAAAATTGTATGTGTCTTTACCCTTTGTTCGTTAGGATCCAATAATTTCTCATGAAAAGTAAGTGCTGAAAAGGTATCTAGTGGTGATGGTCTAAAAAGTAAAGGAAAAGTGCTTGTGATGACATTTTATCCTTTGGTTGTCAGTCACTCAATAAATGGTAATGCATTTTTACCAGTTATTGAGATAAGTCAAGCCATCCCTGAAATGAATGGAATTTACTTAAGCAAATACACAATTAAACCACCAACTAGATTGGGCTGAAGAGGGAAATATAAGTTGTTTTTTCGTTTGTTTGTTTTTTGAATTTTAATTTATTTTCTTGGTTACATCATTCGTTTCCACAAGGTTTTGAGTTACAAATTTTCTCCCCTTTTTGCCCCTATCCCCCAGCCCAGAACATTGATCCCGCTGTAAGACCCTTCCCACAATCTGTTCCCTTTTATGCCCTCCTCCAACATCCCTCTGGCTTTCTAGCAGGACAGGGAGGAGCTCCCTGCCCCCGTCCCTGTATGTATTATTTCCCAGTTGCATTTGATTGTATAGTTTTAAATACTAGATTCTTGCAGTTCCTCCCCTGTCACCCACTCCCACAGGGAGGAGCAGCAATTCAATACAGGCTGTACCTGTGTAATTACACAGGCCATCTCCATGATGGGCAAATTGTGAGAGGCTAATTGTATGACCCGCCTTCCTATACTGTACGCTCCCCCTTGTTTTGTTCTCTACCCTGTCCCTGTCCCTTTACTGAGATGAATGCTTCCC
>JAQQSW010003400.1:0-14701 GCA_028646575.1 Pseudocheirus occidentalis | reverse complement strand
TGAAGTCCGTCTGCTCATCATTTCTTATAGCACAGTAGTATTCCATTACATTCATATGCTACAACTTGTTTAGCCATTCCCAAGGGATGGACATCCCCTCAATTTCCCGTTCTTGGCCACCACAAAAAGAGCTGCTATAAATATTTTTGTACATGTGGGTTCTTTTCCCACTTCTGTGATCTCTCTGGGATACAAGCCTAGAAGATTACTGGGTCAAAGGGTATGCACATTTTTATAGCCCTTTAGGCATAGTTCCAGATTGCTCTCCAGAATGGTTGAATGAGTTCACAACTCCACCAACAATGCATTAGTGTTCCAATTTTCCCACATACTCTCCAGCATTTATCATTTTCCTGTTTTGTCATCTTAGCCAATCAGATAAGTGACATGTGGTACTTCAGAGTTGTTTTGATTTGCATTTCTCTGTTCAATAGTCATTTAGAGCATTTTTTTCATATGATTATAGATATCTTTAATTTTTTCCTCTGAAAACTGCCTGTTCATATCCTTTGACCATTTATCAATTGGGGAATGATTTGTATTCTTATAAATTTCACTCAGTTCTCTATATATTTTAGAAATGAGGCCCTTTATCAGAGACACTGGTTGTAAAAAATTCTTTCCAATTTTCCACTTCCCTTCTAAATCTTGGTTGCATTGGCTTTGTTTGTACAAAAGCTTTTCAGTTTAATGTAATCAGAATTATCCATTTTTCACTTCATAATGTTCTCTATCTTTTGTTTGGTCATAAAGTCTTCCCCTCTCCAAAATCTGACAGGTAAACTATTCCTTTCTCTCCCAGTTGCTTACAGTATCAGCCTTTATACCAAGATCATGAACCCATTTAGACTTGATTTTGGTGTATGGTGTTAGATAATGGTCTATGCCCAGTTTCTGCCATACTGTTTTCCAGTTGTCCCAGCACTTTTTGTCAAATAGCGAGGTTTCATCCCAGTCTTTGGGTCTTTGGGCTTATCAAACAGTAGATTACTATAGTCATTGACTGCTAAGTCTTGTGTATCTAACTTTTTCCATTGATTCCCTCCTCCATTTCTTACCCAGTACCAAGGAGTTTTGATGCCTGCTGCTCTTGAATACAGTTTAAGATCTGATGTGGCTACAAATTTCCTTATTTTACTGTTGAGGAAGCAGAGACCCAGAATGGAAAAGTGGGGGACTGAGATTGAGAAGCCCCAACGGTCCCGAGATCGAGAGGCCCCACAGTCCCTCAGACAATAGTAACAGTGGAGGCATTTCTATTGACTGACTAATAGAGCCAAGCCTGCCTTTAGAGCTGCTCTCTCATTCAGACCCAGTCTCCATCCCCCATCTTATCAACATGGGCATCTTTGTGAGATGTGGAAGAGAAGGCAACAGATGGGAGCCAGTAGCAATGGTGCAGGCCCCACTAGCCTGGGACCCCTTTCCCCCAGACACCCCCCCACATGAGGAAGCTGGGGGGAATGGGCCCTGAGAATGAGGGGCATGTTCTCCTCCCTCCAGCTCCCCCAGCAGTGTGTTAGCCTCTAGGGGCTAGTTGGCGGTCCCACCAAGGGCCTCTGAGCCAGGGCTGGAGGCAACATGGGGGGAATGCAGGATTTCTCAAAGGCTCCCAGGCCTGAGGGGCTGTGGGGCATACCTGAGGCAGGGATTGCTTTTGTGGGATGACAGAAAACAGGGCAGCAGGTTATTAGGACCTAGACTGAAAGCTGAAGAGTCCTCAGGGGCCATCGGGCCCAGCCCCCTCATTTTACAGAGGAAGAAACTGAGGCCCAGAGCAGGTGGTGATATGGCCAAAGTCACACAGTCAGGGAAGGTTATGGATCAAGAGCTGGAAGGAACCTTGGGGAACCCCCAGTCCATAGGCTTCCTTTTACATGTGGCACAACTGAGGCCCAGAGAGGGGATGGGGAGGGAAGGAGAGAGGATGGAGGGAAGGAAGGAAGGAAGGAAAATAGGATGGAAGGAAGGAAGGAAGGAAGGAAGGAGAGAGGAAGAGAAGGAAAAGAGAGAGGGAGGAATAGAAGGAAATGAGAGAGGGAGAGAGGAATGGAGGAAGGAAGAAGAGGGAAGGAAAGGAAAGAGAAAGGAAGGAGAGAGAGAGGGAGGAGGGAAGGGCTTCCTGTGTGCCAGGCGCTGTGCTAAGCCCTTCACAAATATTACCTCATTTCATCCTTACAACAACCCTGCGAGGTAGGTACTGTTGTCATTCTCATTATTGCTCATTTTGCAGTTGAGGAAACTGAGGCAGACAGAGGTTAAGTGACTTAGCCAGGGCCCCACAGCTAAGACATGTCTGGATCTGGTAGAACTTGGGTCTTCCTGACTCTAGGCCTGGGGCTCTATCCCCTGCATCACCAGCTGCCAGAATCAAACAGATAGTAAGTAACAGAAGCTGAATTTAAACCTAGGCCCACTCGACTCTCAACCCAGTACTCTTTGCCCTGCACCAGACCAATGAGTTGCCTGTGGCTGTTGGTCTTCAAGTAGAAACCTCCTCATCAGATATGTTGTTGATGGGATGGTGGGAGTGTGTGGGGGAGGGAGGCTTCCAGAGGGGCATCTGCTGGGAGGTCACATTCGAGCTGCTGGGGAGGTTGGCATGATTTCTATAGCAGAGATGGGAGAGGAATAGCACCCCTGGCAAAGGGAACAGCCTGAGCAAAGGCCTAGCAGCTGGAGAGTACGAGGCCTATTAAAGGATCCAGGGAGGATGGAGTTTGCTGGATCATAATATAATGTGTGTGTATTTGCCAAGGCTGACCTTACTTCAATGGAGCCCTGAGAATGGTGTAAAGGTCTCATGCCAGGGCAGCTAGGTGGAGCAGTGAGCTGAGCACTGGCCCTGGAGTCAGGAGGACCTGAGTTCAAATATGGCCTCAGACACTTAACACTCACTAGCCATATGACCTTGGGCAAGTCACTTAACTCCAATTGCCCTGCCCTTCCCCTCACCCCAAAAAAGGTCTCATATGTACCAATATGATTCCCCCATTAGAATGTAGACTCCTTAAGGACCCAGTAGGTACTTAATAAATGCATGTTGATTTTTTTTAAGTCCTCAGTACTGTGTGAACTAGGAGATATTGGAGGGCCTTCCAACTTTTAGGTTTGGAGACTTGGTGATGCTATGAAAAGGGGACAGTCTGTGCCTCTGTCCCTCCTTCCTTCCTCTCTCCCTCCCTCCCTCCCTCCCAAGGAGATGAGCCAGGGCATGTGAGAGGCCTGTGAAGGCCAGAAGGGGTCACACAGCGAGAATGGGAGGTGGTTATAAATGGCCTCTCTCCCGGAGGATGCTGGCATGAAGCTGCCTACTCCTCAGCACTGGCCTCTGGCTGCTCTTGCTGCTATGCGGGGGCCTGAAGTGTCTGCTGCAAACCAGCACAGGAGAGACTATGGCCGTGAGTGGAGAGAGGCCTCCCTCCCCCTCCACTTTCCCTTCGGAGCACTAATGGCCCAACCCCATTTGGTCTGCACTGGCCCTGAAGCTTCACCAATTGGCCTCTGGGAGCCCCCGGATGCTTTTACCCTGAGTGCTTGGCCTGGTCCTAGATCTGCTTTATAACTGCCCATAAAACAGCCAGATGTCTGTCCACCCACCCCTTTCCCCCACACTTAGGAAGCAGTGCATTTGGTTGCTGTGTTAACAGAAAAGCGGAGGCTTATGGATGCTCCCCGAGTGAGGTCACTGGTTTAATGGAAATGAAGGACCATTGGGATGGGAGCCTCCTACACTGTTACCAGACGTGCTTGCAGAGGCTTCCTGTACTTGCTGACTCAGCTTAGAAACCGGCGATAAAAATGATTCCTATTCATACAACCCTTTAAACTTTTCGAGGCACATTCTTTGTGACAGGCCTGTGAGGGAGGGGAGGCGAGTACGGTTGTCCTCATTCTACACAGGAGAAGACTGAGTCCCAGAGAAGGGAAGAGATGCCCCAGATCACACAGCGAGTCAATGGACTTGAACCCAGGCCAGCCAATGCCAAAGCCGAACCCTTTGCTGCCTCTGATGGCAGCTTGTCCAAAGCTCACATCACATCCCACAGCGACTACAGGGTTAGCAAATGTGAGAGCTGAGTGATGTGCTGGGGAGAGCCCCGGATTCGAATCCCAGCTCTAGGAGACCTTAGTCTCCTGCACCATCCATCCTCAGTTTCCTCCTCTCTAAAATGGGTGACTGATCCCCGGGTTCCTTCCTGATCTAAATCTCTGGTCTTGGGACCCACTGTTTCCACATTCTCTATGTGACCTCAGATTTCATTTTTCTCATGTCAGTGTATTTCTCTCATCAGAGGTGGGGGCCTGTGGGTGCAGAACATTTTATACCCTATGAAATACAGCTGATATGCTCAGTGGTTTTGCCTTTTTTACTATAAGGGAAGGGTCCTTAGGTGGCTGGATCGGGGCTTGGGCGTGAAGGAGCATTTCTGGAAATAGCAGTGGTGTGGTGTGAGAGACACCAATAAAACTACAGAAATGAACCTTCAGGGTCCTGGGGCCCCTCACGCGCTAAGTCCAGTGAATCCAGATGAGCTGCTGATGGTGGGCTTCTGCCTTGCAGGTCACCAAGATGGTGAAGACGGTGACCACGAGGACGGTGCGCCAGGTTCCCCTGGGGCCCGATGGGCTCCCGGTCCTGGACGGCTCTTCCCCCCTGGGCAGCTACACAGACTCCATCGACCGGCGATACCTGAAGAACGGCGAACGCTACCTCCCGCCACAGGCTTCCTCGACCCTGACCCGTTCCTACAACAGCTACGGGGAGGGCCCTGACGGGCCCTACCGCTCCTTCCACACCCACGACGCTAGCGGCGGCTATGGGGGTGCCGAGCTGCCCGACGGCTACGGCAGCCTGTCCCGCAGTGTCGGCTACCGGCCCCGCTACGCCTACGTCCCTGGGAGTGGCTACCGGCCCGAGGATGGCAGCTACACTCTGCCAAGCCGGAGGGAGGCCTACGGGCCGCCTGGCGCCCAGCCCCAGGTGCCCCCAGTGGGCAGCGGCCCGGACCTCACCATGAGCAGCCGCTCCCAGCCCGAGAGGTTCCAGCCTGAGCCCTATGGGCTCGAGGACGACAACAGGAGCCTGGGGGTAGACGATGAAGGCTATGAACTGGACCCGGATTACTCCACCGTGAACCGGCGGCTGCCCGTGGGGGTACCCGAGCGAGGCCGGCCACACAAGGGCAGGTAACGGCCGAGTCCCCTCCCCCACCTAGGCCCCCAGAGACTGCCCCCTGCCCCTGAAGGGGGTGCCCCCATTATTTAGAGGCCGTCACAGCTTCTGAAAGTCAGTGGGTCATTAAGCATTTATTAAGCACCAACTGGGTTCCGGGCACTGTGCTAAGCTGTAGGGATACACAAAGGGGCAAAAGACAGCCCTGTCCTCAAGAGGCTTACGGTCTAATGGAAAAAAAAGCATGCAAACATATATATGCTTATACACATTATATATATATTTATGTATATACGTACATGCATATGGTTATACACATGTATGGAAGCTGTAGACTGGATCAGCAGAAGATGGCAGAGGGAAGGCATCAGAACCAAAGGGGCCTGGGCTTCCTGCAGCAGGCAGGGCTTTGGTTGGGCCTAAGACAGAGCCGGGGAAGTGCGGTGGTCAGAGTGGACCAGGCTTAGGGGGTGCGGGGGGGCCAGGGGCATGAGGTGTGAGCGGGCTGGAAAGGGAGCAGGGCTGGCAGTACTAAGGTCTCCAAACGCCCACCCGAGCATTTTGTACTTGCTCCTGGAGGCCCTAGGGAGTCGCGGGAGGTTGTTGAGGGGTGGCGTGCGTGATTGGGCCAATATTATTATGCAGATGTATTTGTTGAGTCGCTTCTCCATTGTGTCAGACCCTCTGTGATCCCATGTGGGGTTCTCCTGGCAGAGATACTGGAGGGGTTCCCAGCGTCCTTCTCCAGCTCATCTTACAGATGAGGAAACTGAGGCAGACAGGGGCAGGTGACTTGTCTAGGGTCATACAGCTAGCAGGTGTCTGAGGCGGGATCTGAACTCGGAAGATGAGCTTCCTGACTCCAGGCCCAGTGCTCTGTGTGTTATGGTGCCCCTAGCTGCCCATCTCCATCGATCAATGACAATAGTAATAGGAGTTAATCGTTACATGACACCTACTATGTGCGGGCGCCGTACTGAGTGCTGTACAGTTGTGACCTCGTGTGATCCTCACAATGATTCTGGCAGGGAGGTGCTGTTGTTACCCCCACTTTGCAGATGAGGAGACTGAGGCAGACAGAGAGATCAAGTGACTTGCCCAGGGTCACGTGGCTGGTTGGTGTCTAAGGCTTCCTGATCCCAAGTCTGTTGTGCATCTTCTCCCAGCCCTCTTTCTCCCCGGATGGCACCTTCTAGTGTCCTGTGGCTGCATAGGAGGAACCTGGGAGCCATGGTGCGAGAGTCGAAAGACCTGTGTTCAGATCCTGCCTGTCACTGTTAGCTGTGTGGGAAAGTCACTCACTGGCTCTGTGCCTCAATGGGAGGAGGCCTGTCATTAGGCCCCGTCTCAGCTCGGCCGTCACTTATTATTGGACAAACCACAGAACTACAGGATGCCAGGGCAAGAAGAGGCCAGAGCGCCCCATTTGGAGTTGGGAGACCTTCCAGAGTCCTGGCTCTTCCCCTTCCTGGCTGTGAGTCCCCAGACTCAGTTATCCCATCTGTGAAAGGGGCTGCTGTCCAGGGATGCCGCGAGGCTCCAGCGGGATTAGGGCCGCAGAGCTCAGGGCGCTCCAGGAGGGTCAGCTGCCACGTCTGTTATTGAGAAGTGAGGAGGATTGGGAGGGAGAGGAAAGTAAAAGAAAAGATTTTATAAATGGAGTGGAGACCAGGGCCAGTGTCCTCGCTGGGGCTCCTGCCTTCCAGCTGCCTCCCCTCGCTGGGCCTCAGTGTCTTCTTCCGTTAAATGGGAATAATCTCTCGGGATTCCTCAGAAGGCAAACAGAATCCTAGGTGGAGGGCTGGAAGGGGCTTCACAGTCACCCCATGCAGCCCTCCCATTTTATGGAGGAGTAAAGTGAGGCCTGGAGGGCCTATGTGACGTGGCCAGGGTCACAGCCCCGGTAAGTAAGGCCTTCCTGACTCCAGGCCTGCTCTCTGTCCTCTGTAGAGAAGCCATCATTCTCAGTTGATAAACTGAGGCACAGAAGGGTTTAAAGGGTGACGAGAGAATGTGGAAAGACCAAGTTGTGTTAAGGTTGATGGGAGGAGCTGGGGAGGACTGGGGGCGGGGAGGGACTCTTGCTGCCAGTACTTGAAGGGCTTTCATGAGGTGGCAGGATTGGTCTGAGGGTGAGTGTCCTGGGCACTGGCAGGCTAGTGACTGGGCCAGGGTCACACGGCAAGTGTGAGCTAGAGCCAGAGCCAGAACCCAGGGCTTAGGACCTCCCTGGGCCGGCCCTCAGTCTACTGTGCCTCACTATCTCTCTAAATTATAATAATTAGAAGAATTACAACAGTAACTAGTCACATTTCTGTGAAGCCTTAAGGTTTGCTGAGCACTTTCCGTACCGGGGCCCCACAACATCCCTGGATGATCCTCCAGAGAATATTCTCCCCACTTTATAGCTTAGCAAACTGAGGCACAGAGAGGTGGCTGGATTTGCCCAGCCTCACAGAGCTCGAATTTGAGCTCGAATTCGAACTCAGGCCTTCATTCCCAAGTCTACCCCTAACACCCTAAAACCTAAAACTTCTGACATTTACATGAGGCTTTGAGATTTTCAAAGCACTTTACAGAAATCATCTCATTTGGGCCAATCCAGAGACGGAGATCACGTGGGAAGTATTACACCCATTTTGCTGTTGGGAAAACTGAGGCCAGGAGAAGTGTTGCCCAGAGTCTCACAGCTCATGTATGTCAGAGGTTGGATTCAAACCTAGGTCCCATGAATGTCAGAAGCACAGCCAGAGTCCCCGTTGACAAACAGGAAGACTTCGTATTACTGGAAGGTCTCTGGAGCCTGTGGCTGCCAGACTTCCACCTCCTGGGAGCTGCCGGCTTCTTGCCTGGGAAGTTCCCCCGGCGGGCAACCAGATAGTGTTCTGTCCTCCAGCCTAGAGATGGCGGCTCAGCTGCTTCTCCCAGGCCTCAGAGGAGTCACGGATGAGAAAAGGAGAGTGGTGCTATTATATCAATGGAGGGGCCAGACCCAAGGACCAGAAGGGGGCTGGGGCTTGTCAGTTTATGCTTATGCCTGGGTGGATTGTCAGCTTACTCCTGCCTGTGCCTAGGAGGATTGTCAGTTTATACCCAGCTGTGCCTGGGAGGACTATCAGGTTATGCCTGTACCTAGGGGGATTGTCATGTTAGGCTTGTGCTTGGGAGGATTGTCAGTTTACACCCACCTATGCTTGGGGGGACTGTCAGCTTATGCCTATACTGGTGAATTGTCAGGTTACGCTTGTGCCTGGGAGGACTGTCAGGTTACACCCGCCTGTGCCTGGATAGATTGTCAGTTTATGCCTGTGCCTAGGGGGATTGTCGTTAGGCTTGTGCCTGGGAGGACTGACAGCTTACACCCACCTTTGCCTGGGTGGATTGTCAGATTATGCTTGTGTCTGGGAGGACTGTCAGCTTACACCCGCCTGTGCCGGGGAGAACTATCACCTTGGCAGCCACCAAGGAGGCCAGGTCCTGGATGGGCTGGTATGTCAGGCAAGCTTGGAAACAGGCAGGTGGGCTCGGCCTCCTCAGGACCAAGGCCCGGGGAAAGCACATTGTCTCTAGGACCTCTGGAGCCTGTTTGTAGGGCTAAGAGCTGGTCGGGTTCCTCCTCCCAGAAAGAAAGGGCCCACATGCCCTTGGCTCTGTCTCTTTGTCCCCTCCCTCAGTCCCCTGCCTCCTGAACTGCTGCAGGCCTTCCTGCCTAGCCTTCCTTACCCCAGGCCCCTCCTTCTTCCGTCTCTCATCCACACGGCTCTTCCCAGAAGTCCCTTCAGGCATACCAAGATCTGGGCCTCATCGTTCCTGGCATTTCTGGGTTGTTTTGTGAGTTTCCAGAGGATTTGTGTCAGAATCTTAGAGAGTTGGCAGGGACCTCAGGAGCTATCTCAGCCTCCCCAGAAATGCCTGGCAAGTGGGCATGCAGCCTCTGCAAGGAGACCTCCCATGACAGGGAAGAGCCTGCCATCTGCAGTAGCAGCCCACCCTACTTGGGGGCAGCTCTTAATGGTTAGAATGTTGTTCGAACCAAGCTCTGCTTTGTCACAGCTTCTTCTCCTGGCTTCTGGGTGGCTCTTATGGGGCCAAACAGAACCAGTCGAATCTCTCCTCGGCATGACAGCTCCTCAGAAATGCCCCCCACCCCAAGTGTTCTCTCCTCCAGGCTAAACAACCCCAGTGCCTTCGACCAATCATCATATATGACCATAGGATTCAGAGCTGGAAGGGGCCTTGGGGATCATGGCATCCAACCCCCTCACTTTACAGGGGGGAAACTGAGGCAAACGGGGTGAAGTGACTTGCCCAGGGTCACACGTTTCTGAGTATGGATTTGAACTCAGGAGGATGACTCTTCCTGACTCCAGTCCCAGCACTCTGCGCACTATGGCGCCACCTAGCGGCCCAGCTTGCACGCTGCCTCCCCCCATTGGAATGGAGGCCTCTGGAGGGCAAGGATTATTTCACTGAGGCGAGGGGTATTTCTGCTCCTGATACCCAGCACATAGTAGATGCTTTATAAATGTCGGTCGATTGGTCTCACCTGGGCCTCTCCTTCTACAGGAGGAAGGGAAGTGACCCTGTCACGTTCACTTTAGTTCATCAAGCATTTATTAAGTTCTTACTGCATGCCGTTCCCTGGGGATACAAAGACAGAAAGGAGCCAGACCTTCCCCTCCAGACGCTTACCTTCTTTCTAGAGGGGCTACGTGGATGTGAGCTCATATTTACTGAATCCGTGGGAGGGGTGGGAGGAAGGCGTTGAGTGACCAGGCAGGGCCCCAGGAGCCGAGCGGGAACCCAGGGGATCTGTGTTCACATATGGTGCTCCACATGCTCTGCTAGACCACGCCTGTCCCCAGCCCCCTCAGCGGCTCTCAGTGGGCTCCTGAGCTCACCATTCGAGGCCTTTGTAGTCGTGCCCTCGAGGCTTATCTCTCAACTGCATCCTAAAACAAGCTCCCAGCTCCAGCCAGGTTGGTTTGCCCACTTTTTCATCAATATATTGCCATACTTTCCTACCTCTGCACATATGCTCACACTGTGCCCTGCTCCAGGGATTCCCTTCTCCATTTCAACTGGTTCAAAATTCAGCTGGTCCTTCAGGGCCTAACTGAAATGCTGCTTATCTTTTCATGAAGCCTCCTCAATCCGTCCCCTTGTCCTCTCTGCCGTGGACACTGACTGTGATCCTCTGAGTGCCCACAACCCTGTGTTGGGAGTTCCCTTCCATGTTCACCGCCTCTTGCCCTGGGACTATGAGCTTCCTGCATTCAAGGACTAGATTTCCTTCGTGCCCGTCTTTGCCACGCTCTCATACTGTCCAGCACAAGACTGTATACAGGAAGTGCTCAGAGAGGGTTTGTTGAATGATCAGTAGAGAGAAATGATCCAGCGGGGCCCAGACCTCCTCAGTTTCTCTCTGAATTGTTTCCCTCTCTGGGGGAGGCTTCCCAGGGCTGAAGGTCAGGTTCAAATTCAAACTCTGCTCCTGACTTGCTGTGTGACCTTGGGTGAATCCCTGCCCTCTCTGGGCTTCATTTCTTCTTTTTTTAAAGTGTTCTCAATTCCTCTTATTTGTACAGGCACCTTCCCCACATTGATCCTTCAGGATGAAACCGTCTGGGCCTCAGCTTCCCGAGAGTATTGGGCCAGAGCAGGGGCCCTTCCCCTCTGGGGTCTCCTGGACCTCTCTGGTGGTCTGGGGAAGACACCTCTGGGTGATCCTTTCTCTAATAAAATACTGAGAGTGATGAAGGAAGCATGTTCTGCCAAAGCACAGATATCAAAATACCTTTAAAATAAGTTTCCAGACCCCAGGAAGGGGAGGGGCAGGGAACAGGCATTTCCTAAGGGCCTCCTGTGTGCCAAGGACTGTGCTAAGCAACTTTTACAAATATTAACCCATCTGATCCTCATAGCAACCCCGGGAGACAGGCATCCCATTTGACAGTTGAGGACACTGAGGCTGAGAACAGGGTCACACAGCGAGGAGACGACTGAGGCTGAATTTGAATTCAGGTCTTCCTGACCCAGCTCTATCTGCTGTGTCACTTCAGGCTTGCAGCCTTAGAAGGGCCCATCTTGGTTTCCAGAGAGCACGTTCTGCACACTAGCTTTGGGGGGTCCAGGGAGGCGGCGATGGATTGCACATGGCAGGGGCTGCCTCCAGTGAGAGGGGCTCCTTGTGGGCTCTCTGGCCTGGGACACTGGCGTCTTCTGCCTAGTCACTTCTGCCTTGGGTTTTCACGTTCCCTTTGGAAGGGGAGAGATGATGTTGACAGGCTACCATGACAGGGACCAGCGTCCTGGGGCCTTCTGGGCTCTACCATCCCCACAACCATGTCCTGCTCCATCGAGGGAAGCCTCGTGTGCGCTGAGATCTCTGGGCCTCAGCCAGGGCTCCTGCCTGCCCCACCCGGACAATGCCCTGGCCTCCTCCTCCCTGCCCCAGCCCGGGGCCACAGCTAGGGCCAACTCTCCCACATCCCCATAGGGATGGTTCTGTCCGGCTGGATCACAGCTGTCCCTCTCCAAGGAGCATCTCCTCTTTCATGCCCATCCCTGCCTCAACATTGCAGGCCAGGAGGGGGCATGCAGAGAACAGCCCATCACCCCCAATCTTTAAAGCTCTGCAGCAGGGAGGGGGGCTGGAGGGATATAACAGCCACAGTGATGTAGTGCTTTAAAATTGATAAACTTCACAATTATTATCTCCTCTGGTGCCTTACAACTACCCTGGTAAGTAGGCACTACCCCATTTTACAGATAAGGAAACTGAGGTAGGCAAAATTTAAGTGACTTGTCCAGGGTCACCCAGCCAGTTGGTTTTTGTGACCAGATTTGAACTCAGGTCTTCCTGACTCCAAGTACGCTATCCTCTGCACTGCCTGGCTGCCTGTGGAAGTGTCCTGCCATCCATTACACCCCTTGCCCTCCCTTACATTCCTGCCCAGTTACATAGCACACAGAGTTCAAACCTGGCCTCACATGTGTGCTTGTTGTATGTCCCTGGGCATGCCACTTAAATACCACATGCCTCAGTTTCCCCGTCAGTGAAAATAAAAGCCCTTCCCCAGCATCCTGAAAATCAAATGAGTTAATGTTGGTGACATTCTCTGCAGGCCATAAAGCATGACATGAACTTGAGTTGTTGCCATCAGAGCCCACCTTGGGCTCCCGCACCCAGCTCTGCTTCTCATTTTGACAGCTGAGGAAATTGAGGATCAGAGAAAGTAGGAGCCTCCTCCAAGGTGATATTCCTAGGTTGTCACTGAGCTGGGGCTTGATCCCAAGTCTTCTGAACCCCCACCCCGAAACACAACACAAAAAAGGGAGCCAAGGACCCCTGTGGGGGTAGAGCAGGAAAAATCCAAAGAGTCAGGAAGGGAGCCTGGAAAAGAAAGGGGGTCTGCCCGCCCTGGGCACTTTCCTTAAGGTGGAAGTTCGGGGGGTGGGGTGACGGCCAATCAGAGGAAGGCTACAGGGTGCAGAGGAATCCCATAGTCTCTCACCGGCTCTGTGATATGATCACATTCTCTAAGGAGGCACGGGTCCCAAAGAGCATCAGTGGGTGGTTCTGCTTCCAGGCCTGGGGCATCCACACAGAGGGAGAGGCTCCTCACCTGCTTCTGTATCTCCTTTCCCCCTCAGAGCCTATGAGGAGCCAGCAGAAAGCGAGATGATTGACGAGAGAATCCCCTATATCCACGGGGGCTATGCCGCCCCGCTGGCCCAGCCTGAGAGGGGCAGCATGGCCAGCATTGACCGCCTGGGCAAGAGGTCCCCCTCCATTGACAGCATCCGCAAGGACCCTCGGTGGCGGGACCCAGACCTGCCGGAGGTGATCGCCATGCTCAGCCACCCCATCGACCCAGTCAAGTCCAACGCAGCTGCCTACCTGCAGCATCTGTGCTATGAGAATGACAAGATCAAGAAGGACGTGCGCCACCTGAAGGGCATCGCCATCCTGGTGGGGCTGCTGGACCACCCCAAGGCCGAGGTGCACCGGCGGGCCTGCGGGGCCCTGCGCAACATCTCCTACGGCCGGGACCACGAGAACAAGGTGGCTATCAAAGGCTGCGATGGCATCCCCGCCCTCATCCGGCTCCTGCGCAAGACCAATGACATGGAGGTGCGGGAGCTCATCACTGGTGAGTGCCGTCCGTGCCAGCCCCAGCCCCAGACTTAGCCCTTCTCTCACCCCGATCCCACCCCCGGGCTTGCTCTCCACACACTTTATCTTCCTTCCCCCTTTTCTCTCTTTATCTTTTTGTCTTCTGCCCTATTCCTGACCTCACCCCCTCCTACTCCGTCTCCATTCCTGACCACATGTAGGGAGTGGCAACGTGGCCAGGTACGTGGTGGTGAGTGCAGCCAGAGGAGGGTATGTTGAGACCCGACCCATTAGTAACAAATTTTTATTCCATTTTTGTCTCAGCCAGGAATTGGTGTGGAAGGGTTGGCAAGGACATGGGTGTGATGGAATTCTCCAACAATTACTGTCTATAATATTGAGGTTTATACAGTAAGCTCCCCATCCCTGGAGGTATCTGAGCAGAAGAGGCTCTCGTGTCTTAGATGCTGTCGAGAGAAGGCCGTGTTTCCTTCATATCCCAGTCCCCATCACCAGTAGCCACTTAAACCAAATTGGTTTAATTGGATTCTTATATTGGGTGGAATCGGACAGGCCCAGGGAATCTTGGTGATGGGACTACAGCCCTGTGCCAGCTCCATCAGGCAGGAGCTGGGCCTGCCCCTGCCCCAAAGGCCACCCAGACTTCTTCATGTCCGTGGTCATTACAGGCCAGTGAAGTTAAGGAAATACATTGTGCTGGGCTCATGCTCAGCTAGCTCCTCATGGTTTTCACAGCCCATGATTAGCTGCTCATGATTACAAAACTCTTCCAGGTTCACAGAACACCTTGTTCTGTTTGGAGGGAGGGAAAGAGACTGTGAGGATTCATTTCACCCATTTCCCAGATGATAACACTGAGCCTCAGGAGGTTGAATGCCCTTGTCTGTGGGCACCCACCTAGCTAATGTCAGCTGGCATTCAGGATCCAGTCTCTAGTGTCTTTCCAGTCTGCTTTCCAGTAGACTGCCAGGGAATCGTTAAGAACATTGATGATAATTATTGACATTTCTTTAAAAACACAACCCACCGATTCCCAGTTTTATTTATTAGTTCAGTGGTTTATTTGTTTGTTTTTTACCTTTGATTTTATCAATCTCTCCTTTTATTTTCAAGATTTCTATTTTGGTGTATAATTAGGAGTTTTAAAATTGTCATTTTTAACTCATGTTTCTTTAGTTACATTTGAATTCACAGCATCCTTTGTACCAGGATCTGATTTGAGATCCACAAAACTTGTGAGGCTGTATCAATAATGAGATATTCACAACACCCATGATGGTTATGAATATGCTGGTATAGTTTTGGATCACAAAATGTAGCAAACTCTCCACATGGAAGGCAGAACCAAGGTCTTTATTCAGAAACCATAACACTGAGTCCCAAAA
>JAQQSW010003399.1:0-14702 GCA_028646575.1 Pseudocheirus occidentalis | reverse complement strand
ATATCCAGGCTGCTCAATGCAAGAGCCCTTGGCCCTGACCCTGACCAATTGCCTCAGCCCCCTGCTATCTGCAGGCCGAGGACTCTGAAGCATCCCAGGGGAGGCCGCTGCTACTCTCAGCTGTTCCAGCTGTCACAGCTGCCTCCCACTGCTTCCTTGCCCTGGGAGCAGTTTGGCCAGACCCGCTCTTCCCCAAATTTAGCAAAATCCACTGACCTTTCTCTTAACCTTTTTTTCCTTCTGGCCTCATTAATGTGGTAATTGTGCCTCCAGTGCAAGTGATCTGCTCTCCTATAGACTGGGCTCTTCCTGACTGCCCCAGGGCCTGACCCAGCAGGGGTTTCGGCCACAGCTCCCAGACTGCTGCAAAGAGCCCCACCTGTTGAGCTGCCTATAGCTACAGATGTGTTTTCTGTCTTTTGGGGAGTTTTGGAGCTTGAAAATCTGTTTTAGAGTCCCATTTTATGAATTTTTAGCATGTTTGTGTGAGAGCTGTGGTACTTTGCTGCTTCTACCCTGCCATCTTGGCTCTGCCCCCTATGGTTTCTTTTTTGTAAAACCAGCTCTTAGTTTTATTTATTAGTTCAATTGCTTTTGTTTTGATTTCAATATAAGATTTAGTTCGGTCCTTGTATTTTGTTGAGCAAAAATCCAATCTCTTCCTCGCTTCCAGACAGGTACAGAAGTTGTAATTATTCCAAATGGAAAGGGTAGAGGATGTGGTATTGTGATTAATGTATTTTCTATGTTTTATAGATATATAGCCCTGACTTGAGAATTTCTGAAACACTTTGGAGTCCAAAAGCAGTTATAATGTCAATGAAAAGTCCTTTCTCTATGATCTCATAGTCTCAAGGTTCTGAGACATGAGGAAGCATCTGAACTCTCTTGCCTCATCATATTTGCATATATGCACAAAAGTGTCATAGGATGCCAGTAGCCATGATAAAAGTTAAAAGGATATTTAGGGGGCATAGTTTGAAATAAATAATTCTATATTTTACATTCTCATTTATCTCATGTGCCTGAATAGATCATATGAATTTCTGCTTATATAATGTTTTCCTTCTTATCTAAGCCTCCTGAATTGTCACATTTCAAAGATATCCTGATATCAACCTGTCCTTCCCTTTTATTTTTTACTTGTTTTCTTCTAATTCAATAATTATTCCCTTCATACACAAAGAGACTGTTATGTTCCAAAAGGGTGTTGATCTAATATCCCAAATGTGTTGGTCTAGACACAGTCAGCATATAACATCTTCTATTCAAATTTTAGACTCTGTTCCTTTACCTGCTAGTGTCACTGTCTCACTGTCCTTTTATACTTAGAATCATGTGTCTTCTAGCATGTTCTTAGTCTATTTCCCAGTAGAATATCTTGCCTACTCTGGTCACAAACCATTCCAGCTAGAAACCATGTGCATGCTCTTGGCGAGATTGTAATTCCTTCTTTCTTGAGGTTCCATGGCCAATTTGAAAAATAGAAGGGACTCCATCTAGATCTCAACCATAAAAGTTCTCCAGATCTAAAGATAACCAATCAATTGAAAATCATGTATTAGGTATTTATTGTATGTCAGGCACTGGAGATACAAAAGAAGGCAACCATAATCCTTGTCACCAAGGAGTTGCATTCTGATTGGGAAGACAAGATATAAATTATTAGGCATATGTAAAATAGAATATGTTGTCAATATAAAAAATACATGAGAGACAGTGATCACAGCTAGAGCATATATATTGCTGCTGTTCATTTGTTTTCATGAGAAATGTCTTTTTCAAGACAACTAGATTATGGTTCACCCTTCCTTCAGGTGAATTGAGTATAAAACGAGTTAGTACTATTATTAAAGAACAAAGGTAAAAGTGATTTATTATATCTTTTGTAGTCTTGGTTTTGCTCTTAACATATGTAAAGTGGAAACGTCTATAATATGGAATCTATAGAAGTTACCTGTAAATAAAAATTTATTTTTATTTTTTTCTTGAGCAGCTTCTGCCATTTATTTATACCATATTGATTTAATACAGTCACTGGGGCTTTCCCATGGTGCTCTTCATATACAACACCCTCACATTTTGCCTGTTTTTCTTCAGCAGAGAAACCAGGTATAACAGTAATCAGTTTAGCAGATACTTAGCACTTAGTAAACTTAGGGCTAAGTATGGAAGGTGTGAGCCCTGTCCCCTGTTGAGAAGGTGTGAACTTGCCTGTTGACAAGGAAGAAGGGTATTGGCTGAAACAGGAGGCCAGTAGGGACAGCCTGTGGAAAGAGGTGGAATATAAAACTTGAAGAGCAGCTAGTAGGTACTTTATCTAGATCATGTGAAGAAGATAAATATGTCCCCAAACATAGGTGGGAGCCAGGTTAGAAATCTTTAAATGCTAGGCTGATAAATACGCATTTTATGAAACAACTAATAGCTAATGAAGATGTTTAAGTCTGCAATATTATTAAAAGATTTATATCTTAGGATGATTATTTTGGCAATGGTATAAGAAATGGATTCAAGAGAGAAGAGACTGAAAACATGAAAGCCAAAGCAGAGCTTTTCCAGAATTCTAAATGAGAGGTGTCAAGGGCATGATTTATGGTAGTAGATAGGTTGGTGAAAGGAATAGGACACAAGTTATGTAGTGGCATAAAGATAGAATTAATAAGATTTAGCAACTAATTGGATAAGGTGATCAAGAGAAAAACAATCAGTGTGCATTTATGAGACACTATGTACCAAGCAATGTGATCAGTACTAGTTATAGAAAGAATAAAGAAAATGACACAATTCCTGATTATATCATATTATATTTATTATATTATATCATATTATATTGTATTACATTATATTATATTGTATTGTATTATGTTACATTACATTACGTTACATTACAATACATTACATTACATCATATATTGAATTGTATTGTATCGTATTGTATTGATCATATTGCCTCATATCTCATTGCATCGCATTACATTGTCTTACATTATCTCCTATTATCTCATCTCATCTCATCTCATACCATATTGCATCACACTGCATTGCATTGTATCATATCGCATCGTATTGCATTGTAGTATATTGTGTTATATCATGTTATATCATGTTATGTCATGTTATGTCATGCTGTATCACATCATGTTATCATATAATATTATATACAAATACATACATGCACACATATATAGACGTAAATGTATATGTGTGCATATACATATGTTCATACATATGTAATACAAAGGGAGAGTGTATAAGGAAATATAAAGCCTGGAAAAGTAGGCTGGAACCATATTATAAAGAGCTTTTGATAATGAATAGAAGATTTTGAATTTTCTCTTACAAGCAATAAATAGTCACTGTAGCTTTATGGATAGGGGAGTGACAGTTTTTCCAGGCTTTAGGAATTTAATTTCAATTACTGAGTGGAGTATGGGTTATAGAGGAAAAGGATTCAAGGAAAGAAAATCAATTAGGAGGCTATTATAATAGGCCAGGTGAGAGATAATGAAGCTCTGATTCAGAGGGACATTTGCATAAATGGAGAAAAGTAGAAATAAGCAATAGATGTTGTGTGTGTAGAATAAGTAGGAACTAACCATCGTCTGGATAGGAGAGCTAAGAGAGAATGGGATGTAAAGTATGACTCAAAGGTTGTGAATATAGATAATTGGAAACTTGGTGATGCTCTTGATGTGAATATACAAGTTGAAAAGAAGGATGGGTTTTGTAGAAAAGATAGAGAATTCTATTTTGGACATGTTGTAATGCCATCACTAGCAGGTTTCCAGAGGACTGCTGCTGTGAACAGCTTTTAAGGTTCTGATTATACAGTGTAGTGAGCACTATTTATTAAGTCACAAATCAGAGCAAAACATTCACAGAAAATCAAGGTACAGCATTCATAATATCACAACTTATCACAGAAATTCACAATATAGTATTCACAACAGCTTTTCATTAAAATGGCCACATAGTTTTCACCATAGTGGCCACAAAGTTTTGAACAAAGAACTATCATCTAGTATCCCTAAGGAAGTTTGCCTCCTTACTAAGTCATTCAGTCATCTCAAAGTGCAGTAGTCAAAGTCTTTCACTCTTGGGACAGCTAAGTTAACTCAAATCAGTCACTAATTCAGCAATCAAATAATAAGAATGATTAATCACTAAATACAACCATTAGAAAATACACAGACTCTCCACTGCTAGGTCACTAGTAAACTACAATTTCATCAGTCAGTACACAATATCCAAGTGAAGTCTTCTTTCAGCTTGACTTGGAGTGGTTTCTTAGATTCTCTGTATCCCCTTCCATGGTCCCAGCTCCTATCTTAATCCACCAAACAGTCACCTGGATTCAGAGGCAGACAGTTCCTAGGTCCTTGTCCAGTTCTCCAAGCAGTTCCTACTCCACCATGAAGTTCACAGGGTTCAGTCCATCTCAAATCCCTCACAATATCTGTTCCTGGGAATTCAAGGCTCAACCAAGCCACAAAAAAACAAAGTCTTAGCATCCTGGTCATGCTTCCTTACTCTTCTGTAGCTCATTCAAAAACTCAGAATCACCTTAGCCAGCCTGGGGTGGGAGGGCTCCTGGGCTCCTGGCCTCCTGTTCAGCCTCCTCGGGCTTGCTCCAAGATCTGACTCAGTTCTCAACTCTCATCAGCAGCTGTTCTGCCTCCCCATTCCTGTCCCAAGAAATTCTGGCTGTCCCTCCATGGGACTTTTCCTTGTATACACATAGCATTAGCTTCCTGCTTCTTCCTGTTACATCAGTAACAGGACACAGGGACTCATACCTTCTGCTTCCCCAACAGAGGTTTGATCAATTAATTACTAAATACTAAGTACGTGCTACTTTTGCTTAACTTGAAACAAAGTGCTAAGTACCTGCTTACTTGCCAATACAAAAAGGGATCTTCAAATTAAAATTAATTACCATTACACATGTTGAAACTGAGACACTTGTAAGATATTCAATGGGAACTGCATAATAGGCAAGTGATATGGGGCTAGAGTTTAAGAAAGACTAATACTGGATATGTAAATCATAAGAAAGAAATGTGGAAGACATGTCTGAAGGTGTGGTTATAGATGACTGGGATGATGGTGGTACCCTCCACAGAAGTAGGTAAATTTGAGGAGGTTTGGATTTATAGGGTCTGAAATATGGCATAGAGAGAATATATTCCATTTAGGGAATGCTGTTTAAGATGTCTATGGGATATCCGATGGAAAATGTCCAATAGACAATTGATGTGGATCTAGGACTCAGGAGAAAGAATCCAGATGGAGATGAATAAGCAGGAAATTGGTGACTCAGAACTTGTATTTTGGGAGAGAGTCAGAGTAGATATTTGGTTTGGGGACTCATCTGTGTAGAGACAATACAATGATTGACTTTATGAGATGAAATTGCTAAAGAAGAGACTAAGGAGAGAAAAATATAGGAGGACCAAAGACTGAGGCCAAGAGAATACTCTGATTAATGGGGAGAAGGTAGTGATATAGCAAAAAATATGGATGAGTAGTCATACTATCAAGAGGAAAAAATAAACAGGGTCACAGAAAACAGTCTATGAGAGAGTACAAAAGCAAATTCTGCAATATTCTGGGCCTTCATTCAAATAGCACAACATCACTTACAAAAAGAAACATTTGGAAAACCTCACCATCTTTAGGGAATCCCTCTACAACTTGGACTATGTGGGGGATATCTCCCATAAATCAGTAATTCAGCCAATAAGAAGTTATAAAGTGTTAACTATTTAATAATCCAAAAACTGTATTAAGAGCTGGACCTACAAATAAAGATTTAAACACAGTATTTTTCCTTGAGGAACTTACATTCTAATGAGGGAGATAACATACAAACATGGAGTTTTATGGAGTGAAATACTTCTTTAAAAGCAACAAGCAACAAACAACAAGCAGAGCAAAATCTTGTATTTTCCCCATCTCTTATAATTATGCATCTTACTGCAGTATACCTATTTCATTAGTCTGAATGTTCCCTACTAATGGACTCATTAAGGATGCCCTTGACAAATATGTAGATTATTCTCATAAAAAATATGTGTAGGTAGGAAATTAGCCCTATTGATTGATAATTGTTGATGGTCTCTTGGTAACTTTGTTTTTGTTAATAATTAAAACTGAGTTTTCCCTCCACTAGTTTATTTTCCACTCTTCATATGCCCTGAGAATTAATTCTTCAATGTTGTCAAAAGAGTGTCACTTCAAGGATATAGAAAAAAAGATGGTATTTTTTCAATTAAAAACAAATATTGATGCTTTTTATATTTCTATAAGTAAATAGTGGATATACCACATACAGAGAAACACAGAGAGAAACAGATAAACCTTGAATTGTATATAATTCATTTTTTAAAAAGTTTTTGACCTCTTTGGAATGTATGCCTAGCTATAGGATCTCTGGGTCAAATATTATAGACAGTTTACTCAGTTTCTTAGAATAATTTCAAATTGTTTTCCAAAATGGTTAAACACATTCATACCTCCACCAACTGTACATTAGTATGCTCATCTGAAAAAGAAAAAAAATGTAGTCCATTCTTCAACAAGCATTTGTTAAGCACATGCCATTTACCAGATGCTGAACATTCAAAGAAGCAAATGAAAAAGAAAGAAATAGCCCCTTCTCTTAAGGACCTTAGATCTAGAGACAGATGAACATACATTTAGGTACTGTGAAATATGACTGAAAGATTAGGAGAGATTGAAATGAGGACCAAGAGCGAAAGAAAGAGAGAGAAGGCCTGTTGGGTGGCAAGGTCCTTTGCTGAGATAAGAAGTGGGAACGAAACGCAGAAGACTTAAAGAAAGAAAAGAAAGTTTGGAATGGTGACTACTGGAAGTATGATAGAGTAAATTAGGGAAGGATGAAACAATTCCTACGAAATTCATCAAGGAAAATTTTATGTAAAACTAGTTGGGAAAGTTCTGTAACTTCTCCCTGCAGTATATAGTGGAACATGAATAAGAATAAAGACATTGGATGATGTGAGCTGGTAGAGGAGGGGGTGTTAACCTTGAGATTTGTCAAGGTATGAATGGGACAAGTTATACAATGGTTTAAGATATTGTGTGGTTTGGGGTGGGTAGGTGGCACACTGAATAGAGCACTGGCCCTGGAGTCAGGAGGACCTGGATTCAAATCCGGCTTCAGACACTTAACGCTTACTAGCTGTGTGACAAGTTACTCAACCTCAATTGCTTCTCCAAAAACAAAACACACACAAAAAGATATTGTATGGTCCAAGAGGCCAAATATATGGTTGACTGCAAAAAGAAGAAAGTAAGGGGAGACCCAGAGTGATAAACTGGAAGAAGAGGGATGGATAGAGGGACTAGAAGTTTCTCATGAGGAAAAAAGACTAGGTTTAGGAATAGTAAGGCAGAAGAAGAGATGGAAGGAAAGAAAGTTATGGTTAAAAGTAGAAATATGAAGTTAAGTATCTCATGGGAATGGCATAGTTATAGGTAAAGTGATTATTGAAATGGAATGAAGATATGGAACATGAGAGTTTAGTAGGCTGATGACCTTGAAGTTCAGGGAACTGGAGATGACAGCAGTCTAAATATTGAGTCCTCCACATAGGAATACAGGGATTAAAGTAGAGATAAAGTATATGCCACAGGTATTAAATTGCTTGAGAAAGGAGGGAGAATGGCTTTGTGGCTGGTGGACAGCCATAATAAAAATTTGGACTGTCTGCTACAAATTGATGCAGTAAATCTTGGAAGTATTGGTTTATAATCTTCCCTATGACTAAAAAACTGTCAACACACCCTAATTGTTGTTGTCCAATTGTTTCTGACTCTTCATGACCCTATCTGGAACAGGGGGCATCATCTTCCTGGCAAAAGTACTGGAGTGCTTTGCCATTTTCTTCTCTAGTGGATGAAGGAAAGCAGAGGTTAAGTGACTTTCACAGGCTCACACAGCTGGTGAGTGTCTGAAGTCAAAGTCGAACTTAGATCTTCCTGACAACAGGTCCAGCCCTCTATTCACTAAGCTACCTAGTTGCCTCATTATCATGGAGAGGCTTTCCAAGCCCTGTATCCCTAGCAGGATGGTCAGTAAGAAGAGATGATATCCGGAAGGTAGTAGTATAGAGATACACAGCAGCCATGAGACACACAGAGCCAAGAGAACATTGCTTAGTAATTACCACAGAGAGGTAGAGTTTGTAGGATCAGTGCATTATAATTAGAAGATATTATCTCCTTTATATGCAACAGGCTTGAGTGGTCCAATCTTAACAAATGCCCTAGATATATATGTTCTCTAATTGTGTGCTCTACTCTCAAATGTGTGCCTTGGCTACATGTGTTCCCTATATATGCTCCTGATCAGTATCACTCTATGTTACCATATGCATCCTTTTCCTATAGATATTGGATATATTTTTAGAAGAGAGTGCCTCAGGTTTACAGGGGAAGGGGACTATTTTCAAGTATCTAACTGTTCTATTTCTTTAAATGCCTTTGTTTTGAGCTAATTTTGTGTTCTAGGTGACTAACAACAGTAAATAAGTTCTTTATAAGTTCTTGAGTTATTCATATTTTTGAGTGAATATGAACCCACAAAGTACTTTAAACCTAGGGTAGTTTTTTTTTAGAAGCCAACCTTGAAATGTGGTGACGCAGATGCTATACAGGCATAGGGAGCACTGTGAAGAAAGGTAAAGAATGAGGAAAGCTTGGAACATGCTTCTAAGACAGAGTACAGTCTAGGTTAGCTGGATAATAGACCTCGTTCAGGAAAGTGATGTGAGAAAAGCATTAAAAAGTAGCATTAAAAGATCAAAGGCTACTATAATTAGTTAGAGGTCATTGTTTAGAGCTATTGCAATCCAAGTTTTATTCATTGATTTGCATAAACATATAGATATAAACACACATATATTCACTATATCATGTAGCTTATTCTTACATAATAATTTTGTTACTCAATAACCATATATTTATTAAGCATCTACTATTATGTCAAGCACTGTGCTAAATACTTGCATTGCAAATATTAAAAGAACATATGATTCTTCCTCCCCATTAAAATCTAATGGGAAAGGCAAAGCAGAAAAGGAAGCTGAAAATTTGGGGGACAGTGAATACAGTAGGCTGTGTGGACACAGTCTGCCCTAGACTCTGCAGAAGTTCAAAGGATTATATCCAGATGAGAAATGAAGGCAAGGTTGGGCTGGGCATTTAATTGTGTTTTTTGGTTATTGTTTTGATTTTGGTGGTTGTTGTTTCTATTCAAATTTCCTTCCCCCCCCCCACCCAGTTTGCACTCTGCTAAGGGTGGTGGGGAAAGATTAAAATTTAAAACCATGACCCCCTCCAGAAGTCTAGCTAGCAAGGCAGGGCCAGCACATATGAGATACGAGTGAGCAATAAAGTATATAAAGGGGAGATCAGTGTGGGTTGGTATTCCCAGGAGAACAAATTAAGAGAAGTTAATATTACTGGAAACATAAAGACACATGGAAGCTAGAGGATAATAACTTACCAAATTAGTTAAATTAAGAAGTACATTCCTTTTATTAAGAACCTTTTTAAGGATTCTTTACTAAGGCCACAGTAATTTGAAAAGAAAAAATTTGGGGCAACTGCAAGAATGCGTGAACTGTAGGCGCTGCCACTTCTCTCCTTGTTAAATTCCTGTGTGTCTTTTTTTTTTTGGAGAGGGGAAAGTAGGGCAATTGGGGTTAAGTGACCTTCCCAAGGTCACACAGCTAGTTTTGTGTTAAGTGTCTGAGGCCAAATTTGAACTCAGGTCCTCCTGACTGCAGGACCAGTGCTCTATTCACTGTGCCACCTAGCCACCCCTACTGTGTCTTTTAAGGCTTATCTCAAATGCAACTTTCCCTCAAAGCTTTCTCTAACCTCAGATTATCAAAACTTTCTCCCTTAGATTTTTTCTATACAGTAGTCTCTGAACTTTGACTAGGTGCTACAATCACCAAACATTTGTGAATATGTACCTTTAAATAAATTTTATAGTACATACTGCTATATTAATAATTATGAATTTTATAAAACTTTTCTAAATTTGAAAAGAATATGATAATTTTTGAACCTAGAATGAATTAGTACATGAATGACAAGCATTTAATGAACCCTTACTAAGTCAAACACAATACCCAATGCTGAGTACACTAATAGAAAAGCCAAACAATCCCTACCCTCAAGGATATTGCATTCTAAATATCCTTGGGTTACCAAGAAATCGGGGAAGGAAATGGCAAACCACTCCAGCATCTTTTCCAAGAAAACTCCAAATGGGGTCACGAAGAGTCAGACACATCTGAAACTACTGAATAATAGAGAAATTGCTGGAATTTGAGAAAGGGCAACATGACACCATTAGACCTGCACTTAAGGAAAAGTACTTTGGAAGCTGAATGGAAGATACATTGGAGAGGAGACTTGAAGGAGGGAAACCAATTAGAACTCTATTGCAATAGTCTTGAGAAGAGGTATTGATGACCTAGAAGAATGTGTAAATGAAGAGGAGATAAATGTGATACCTATGGAGGTAAAAATATCAAGATTTGGCAATTGATTTGGTATGTGGTTTGAGACAGAATAGGGAGTCAAAGATAATATTGAACTTTTATATCTAAGTGACCAGAAGGATGGTTGGGGGAAGGAAAGGTCAAATAGGGGAAGTTCTGATTTGCACATGTATATGTGGTCGCGTTGGAGACAAGCACCATGATAGGTTATTTCAGGGAAGGTTGAATGGAATTCATCTTCTTACCCTCATCACAGTCTTTGGGGTTAGCTCAGTGCTCCCTCTTTCCTGGGGACCTGAACCTCTGTTTTGGAAATCATTGTTCTAATGCACTTATTATGTAGTATTATGTCTTATAACTATCTGTGCTGTCTTATGCCCCTCGTAAGTTCCATGAGAGTAGGGGCTATATTTTATCGAAAATTTTTATCTCCAAGTATGCAATAAGCATTCAGAAATTCTTGGTTGTTTATGATAAGATAAGGTTGGACTCCTTAACATAGGAGCTAAACATCACTGAATCATGATGTTTGCTTTTATTATACTATGGAAAGATCAACAAGAACCAAAGCATGAAGCATAAAAGCCTAGGTTCTGTGTTAGATTTTAAAATATTATAGCTTTAATTATTTTTGTTTTCGATTCTATGCAATACTTTACAAAACATAAATCAAACCTATGCAAAATCAAACCATTGCTGTTTAGGATATGGACACAATTGGCCCATTTCCCAGTTAGTGACGAGCCAAAATATATCTACACTCCAGATGCTCTGAAATTTGTTGTTCTTTGGTTTAAAAAAAATTATTTATATACTACATTGCCACATGCAGCATTGGAAACTTGTTTTTCTTTTTAAAAAAGCCTTCCTCGCTCTAAAATTTTCAAAAGGAATTGTTTTCTGTGGAATCATTGGTAATTTTGAAATGAAGTGAATACTGCTGAAATAGGAATTAGCTACATCCCAAGTGATGACAAATGCATCACAGTTTGCAATCTAAGTACCTCAGTTCCTCATAAACTATTGGATTGCAAACAGCAACCGTGTCCTATTTAGCTTTGAAATATCCTTAGGACTTAGCATTCAAATCAATTTAACAAACATTTAACATGCCCTTGAGTATGTGTAAGGTGCTGCATGATGAAGAGATAAAGAAAAAAAAGTATGGACTAGGCTTTGTACACAGTAGGCATTAAAGCTTTAGGGAATAGGTTATAGATTGTAAATGAAGAAGCTATGATCCTACCAATCAAGTAAAAGCCTTTCTTGAGGCTGCACTTTATCTGAATGTCATCAATCCTGAGGCCTCTCAGGAGGCCCCCATCAGAGTACCTGACAATGAAAAGTCCAGAGAGGAAGAACAAAAACTGTAGATGGGAAATTAAGGCCTGGAGGAGGCTTGTGTTGAAGGGTAAAGACATTAGTAATTTATGGTGACTCCATCTGCATACTCAACATCCAAAGACCTTAAAGCTGTTTTGAATTAACTGCTCTCCATTTCCACCAGGCCCTCCCTGACCTTCTGAACTGGTGTGTCTGGACACTGGATCTAGGACAACTAAGAATTACATATTATTTCAAGGTCTGTCTTTGAAGTATGGTTCCATAAAAATATACCTGTAGTTCTTTTTTTTTTCTTTTTTGGAGGGCAGTTGGGGTTAAGTGACTTGCCCAAGGTCACACAGCTAGTTTGTGTGTGTGTGTGTGTGTGTGTGTGTGTGTGTCTGTGTCTGTGTCTGTGTCTGTGTTAAGTGTCTGAGGCCGCATTTGAACTCAGGTACTCCTGACTCCAGGGCCGGTGCTCTATTCACTGCGCCACCTAGCCACCCCTTACCTGTAGTTCTTAACCTGGTGTTCCCAGACAGATTATAGGAGGTTTGTGAACTTGAATAAGAACCAAAAAAACGACATCTTCATTTTTCCTGGTGTTTAACTGAAATTTAGCATGCTTTTCAGGTTATAATTGTAATCAATAAGAAACTATTCTGAGAAGGGGCCCATAGACTTTTCTAGATTGCCAAAGGAGTCCATAACACACAGAAAAGTGACGAGCCCCTGATCTACAGGATAAATGGTAAGAATCTCTCAGTCACAAACATTGTTTTGAAAAAGTTCTATCAAGTGTTAAGCTAAAATTTATGCTTAGTGACAAATCACAGAGAGGGTTAGGCCACTTGAATTTATTTGCTTCTATATAACTATTAATTTAGTTACTGTTAGAAGTCCCCTTTTTCTGACCTCCACATTTGAGGAGGCATAGATACAGAAGATGGTTTCCAGTTGAATGTATCCCTAGAAGGCAGCAGGTGATGAGTAGAGAAAATAAATTCTACTGGCCAGAGTATTAAGAATAGGCATCATGTCTAGGTAAGAGTCTTTCCAATTCTGTGATTCCAAGGATTTTTTCAGGCTTGTAAGACTGGCAGGACACAAATGGTCTGCTCAATCTGGCACTTTAAAAGGAAGAGAACTGTGTATTTTAAGTTAAGAGACAGAACCAAACATCAAAGGACTCTGCAGAGGCTTGTGGTAATATGTGCTACCGTACACACACAGAAGGTAACATCCAAGATAATCCCTGTGGGGCTTTGTAAGGCAAAATGTAAGGAAATAAATCATTCCTTCCATGCACATGCAATGGGCAATCCCAGTGAGGAGGCAAGAGAAGAACGGGTGTCAAAATGAGATTTTCCCAACAGTACTAGATGCCAAAGGGTTCCCTTATCTGGGATGACAGGTTTCAAACAGCACATATGCTATCTAGGGTTATCTCAGAATCTAGAGAAATAAACATAACAAAGTTGCTAACATATCTCAGAAGAAAAGTCTAGAACTTTCTACATCATATAGGAACAAAATATTTGAATTATTTTTGCTGTTGTTGTTCAGTAGTTTTAGTCACTTTTCTTGGCAAAGAAATGGAAATAGTGTTCCATTTCCTTTTCCAGTTCATTTTATAGATGAGGGACTAAGACAAACAGGGTTAAATGACTTGGCCAGGGTCACAAAGTTGGTAAATGCCTGAGGCCAGATTTGAACTCATGAAGATGAATCTTCCTGGGTAGAGGCAGAGTCAAAAGGGCAGAGTAAAGGTAGGGACTCACCTGAACTCTCTCCTAAGTCCCTTCAAATACCTTTATAAAATGACTTTAAATTCTACAGCAGCAGAACTCACAAAAAGATGGAGTGAAACAAATTTCTAGGCCAAAACAACTAGGAAGATCAGCAAGAAAGGTCTGTTGCACCATGGTGAGAGAGGAGTACAGTCTTCTCTCAGGCAACACCAGCATAGATCCAGTGCAAACAACCAGGCCCCTGCAAACACAGAACAACCCTCATGGCAACTGCATCAACAGCAGTAGGGGTGGTTTCCAGGCCTCTCAGTCCACAGATGCCAAAGACAGCTTAGATCAGCAGGAAAGCTCTGTCATATGCTGATGACAGTGGAGTGCATTGCAGAATAGCTCAGTGTGCTCCAGCCCTCCATGCATGCACAGCCTTGTCTGCAGCAAGCCCGGAGCTATCCTTGGAGGGTGAATGAATCAGCAGTGGCTGTGGGAATGGCTATTTACTGAACTTTCAGCCCACAGACAGTAAGGGGATCGAACAACTAGTCAGAAGGAGATTACAGGTCTCTCTTTGTAAGCACCAAGGCAGGACTCTGTTGCTTTGCCTATACTCAGTTCTGTATCATAGTCCTGGATGGCAGTCCCAGGGTGAGAAGGAGCATTAGCATAGCAGAACTTGTAGCCACAGTAGAGAGGGGACTCTCCTCACCATTCCAGGGCAGAAAAGAGTGCTTGTGGTAGCTCACAGACCAGAGCATAGGCCAGGAGATTACTAAATACACCTCTTCTTATATGATACCATAAAAGAAGAACTGAAAACTTACAGGTTCCTTAAAGTATCTCTGAAAATAGCTATAAAACCCCCCTGGAGATTGGGATAGTGTTCCCTCCATACTGGAAGCAGAGTCCTATTTTAACAATGAGTTAAGAGACAAATAAGAGGCTGGGGAAGTGAGTGAAAAATGAAAGGACTATAGGAAGTTACTATGGTGAGAAGGAAGATCAAAACACACTCCCAGAAGAAGACAAAAAAGTCAAAGCTCCCACATAAAAAGCCTCCAAGAAAAATATGAATTGGCCATGGAGGAGC
>JAQQSW010003398.1:0-14702 GCA_028646575.1 Pseudocheirus occidentalis | reverse complement strand
TGAATGATGTAAACAAGAAACTAATAAAATTTATTACATAAAAAAAAGAAAGTCAACGTAGGGAAAACAAGCTAGAATAATCCCAAGGTGACCAGATATATACCAGTATAGCTTGCCCTGTATCCAGAGACAGTAAGGACAACAGGGCCAACACACACTTTCTACCCTAGCCCAACAGAAATGTTGAGTCTGAGTCACCTCAAATCCATGGGTTCTAAAGTTCCCTCCAACATTCTGTCCTGAGATGCCATAGGAAGCCCTGAAAATCTAGCACTCTGAACTTCAAAGACTGGTGGGGGTAGGTCTAACCCCATAAAGTAAAAGTCAGTACAGTAACTTAAGGCGTGTAGGCCAAGATCAATGTGGACTAACTCCATAAAAACATAGTAAGGGGTAGAGCTTGGTCCTGGAAGGGTCCAGGTCCCCTGGAAGGGAAGAGTCCCAGTTTAGGAACTAAATAAAGGTTAATGTGAGATAAGTAAGCCAAAGAAGAGATAAACCAGTGTCAAAAATGCTGTAGATCTAGAGTTCCCCAAAAAGAAGGTAACTGTAATTTCTGTAAGTAGTTTCAAAGGAAAAAAGAGATTTTCTGCAAAGACTACATGAAGACATGGAAGAAATAACACAAAATAAAAAATGAAATCCTCTGGAGATAAAAATTCAAAGAATTAATAGTTTAGAAGAAAAAGTGATAAACCTTATCTAAGTAATTGATTTCATGAAAACTAGAATAAGATCAAATGAAATACAATGACTCTATGAGATTGCAAGAAATATTAAAACAAAATTAAAACAAAAATATTAAAACAAATAAAACAAAATATTAAAACAAAAGACTGAAAGAAAATATAGGGTATATGTTTTTAAAAACAACTGACCTGCTGGTCAAGGAGACAATTTATGAATCACTGGTCTCCTTGAAAACCATGATTCAAAAAAAAAGCCTGGATAACAAATTTCAAGAAATCAAAAATGAAAACTGCCCATATTTATTAAAAGCAGAAGGCAAAACTGAAGGAGAAAGAATCTATTAACACCACACTAAAGAAACACCAAAAGGATAAATCCCAGAAATGTCATAACCAAATCAAGCGCTCTTAAGTCAAAGAAAAAGCATGCAGAAAGAAGCTCAAGTATCAAAGGATAAAAATTTAGGCTCACACAAGCCCTTGCAGGTTCTACAAAAAAATAAGAGATGCTTAAATATAACATTGCAAAAGCAAAAGATGTGGTAGGCTTATGATCATAATAACTCATCTTGCAAAGCTGAGTATAATAACTACCTTGAATAAAAATGGACCTGTAAGGGAAGAGGACTTTCAAGAATTTCTGATGAAAAAAAACAGACCAGAGCAGGTACTCTATAGTACAAACAAAAGAATCAAGAGAAATCTAGAAAGGTAAATTTATCTGAGCAACTGGAAGGGGCGGAATGATAGGTAGAACTAACATTCTAATAGGGAAGAAAGAAACAAGTGTCCCTTCAGAACTTCAATTTCTTCAAAGGGTACTGAAGAAGTTAAGTTAGTAAAAAAAAAAAAAGGGGGGGCTCCTAAGGGAGATTGATTGTATTCTACAGTTTTTAAAAGGGGTAAGAGAAGGGAGGATAATTAATAACAACAACAATAATCATAAAGCATGTCTACAGTTCCTATACTTTATGTTCTTTATAAATATTGTCTCATTTCATCCTCGTAACACCTCTGGATATCCTCACAACACTATTTTACAGATAAAGGAAATTAAGGCAAACAAAGGTTAAATGATTTGCTCAAAGTCACACAGCTAGCAAGTACCTGAGGCCAGATTTGAATTCAAGTCTTTCTGACTCCAGGTGTAGCACTCTAATAACCACTGTCCCACCTTGACTCCTCTCACTCCAATTTTATATATATATATATATATATATATGTATGTATGTATGTATGTATGTATGTATGTATGTATGGAATACAAAGGAAGTTTGAAAGGGGAAAGAACAATGAGTTCAATTTTGGACATGGTTAGTTTCAAAAGTCTACAGGATATCCAATTAGGGATGTCTAAGAGACAGCTGGAGATGCAAGAGTAGAGGTCAGCGGATAGATAAGTAGATAAGTAGATTTGAGAATAGTACAAAAAGAAGAAGAAGGTGGGGGATATAACTTGCTATTTCAATAATTGTTACACCATCTATTTCTGGTAAAACCTCAAGGTTTTTCCCCCACCTTCTTCTCTACTGTTTCTGCATTCTATCACATGGAGAGGTCATCCTGTGGGTTTAATTATCTTCTCTATGCAAATACCTCTCAAAGCCATATATCCAGCCCTCATTTCTCTCTGAAGTGCCAGATACACATCTACAGCAATTTACTGGATCTTTTTTTTTTCCTTTTGGAGAGCAGTTGGGGTTAAGTGACTCACCCATAGTCACACAGCTAGTAAGTGTATCAAGCATCTGAAGCTGGCTTTGAAGTCAGGACCTCCTGACTCTAGGGCTGGTGCTCTATTCACTGAGCAACCTAGCCACCCCAATTTACTGGATATTTCAAAGTGGATTGCCACAGGTATCTTAAATTCAACATGTTTAAAACCGAACTCATTATCTTCTCCTCTGATCCAGCCCTCTTCTGAACTTCCATATTTCTATCAAGAGCACCATTATCCTCCCAACTAACCAGGTTCACAAACTCAGGATTCTCTTTGACTGCTCACCTTCCCTTACTCCACATATGCAATTTGTTGCCAAATCTTGTCATTTCTACTTCTACAATATCTCTCACATCCTTCCCCTTCTCCCCACTCACACTGCTATCACTCTGGCTCAGGCCTTTATCAAATCAATCCTGAACTACTGCAACAGCTTCCTAATGGGTCTCTTTTCCCTAGTCCATCCTCTCCACGAATGCTCAAGTGATTTTCCCAAAGTATAGGTCTGATCATTTCGCTCCTTTACTCAGCAAATTCCAATGTTCTCTACTGCCTCTAGAGCCAAATATCAGCTCCTCTGTTTAGCTTTAAAAGTGCTACATAACCCGATCCTAAACTGTTTTACCAACCTCATTATTCTTCTTTCCACAATCTATAATACATCCAAAATTGCCTTCTTGTTGTTCCTCATACATGACACTCCATCTCCCATCTCTGTGCCTTTGCACTGGTCATCCCCCATACTAGGAATACCCTCCCATCTCACCTCCACCTTCCAGAAGCCTTTGCTTCTTTTAGCATTCTACTCAAATGCCACCTTCTACAGGAGCCTTTCCAGATTCTCCCCAGCTCCTGAGCTTGCCTCCCTCCCTCTCTAAAAAAAATTACTTTGTATTTATTTTATGCCCACTTAAAGGAAGGGGCCAAGCTATGAATGGCTTTAAAAACCACAAAGAATTATTTTTATATTTGATCCTGAGAGCCACTGAAGTTTATTCAGTAGTGACATAAACTGGCCAGAATTTTAGGAAAATTGCTTTGGTATATGAATGAAGGATGAATTAAGAGTTGGGAGACATTAGAGGCAGGATAGAACACTATTCCAATAATTCAGACATGAGGTGAGGTGAGGAGGGCACTGATGTACTCACAGTGTCAGGAGGGAAAAAAGGAGCATAAGAGATGTTCTGAAAGTAAAATCAAAAGGGTTTGGCAACTGGTTAGACTTGAGCAATGAGAAAAAGTAAGGAGCTGAAAATGACATCCAGGTTACCAACTTGGTTGACCAGGAGGCTAACAGTGCACTTGACAATAAAAGGAAAGTTAGGAAGAGAAGAAAGCTTGACAGAAATGGCAGACAATGAGTTAAGTTTTAAGCATGTTGAGTTCAAGTCCAGGAGGCAGTTCAAAATGTGATTGAAGGTCAGAAGTTAGAGGTTAGGATTAAATAAGTAGATCTAAAACTCATCTAAAAAGAGATACTTGAACCTATGGAAACTGATGAGATTATCAAGTAAAATTGTACAGAGAGAAAATAAAAACAAAACCTTGGGGAACATCCCAGGTTAGTAGATCTGACCTGAATGAAGATATAGCAAATAAGACTGAGGAGTAATGAGACAAGTAGAGAAGAACCAGAGAAAATAGGGTCCCAAACACCTAAAGAAGGGAGAATGTGACTAAATGTCCAATGTTGCAGAGAGGTCAAGAAGAATTCAGACAAAGAAATCTAATTGTTATTTGACTTGTCAGTTAAGAGATCACTGAAAACTTTGGAGTTCTGGAGAAAACAGATACAATTACATGATGATCCAAACTGCTGATTGCAAAAGATTGAGGGAGAGAATGAGAGGACAGAAAGTAGAAGCATCTAGTATAGATTTTATTTTAGTTAAGTAGGAAGAATATAAGACAATAATAATTGGTGCTAATGCTGAGAAGGTTTTTTTTGTTGTTCTTGTTTGTTATCGTTGCTTTAAGACTGGAAAAGGCAGGGGCGGCTAGGTGGTGCAGTGAATAGAGCACCAGCCCTGGAGTCAGGAAGACCTGAGTTCTGCCTTAGATACGTAACACTTACTAGCCATTTGACCTTGGGCAAGTCACTTAACTCCAATTGCCCAACCTTCCCCCTCCATAAAGTGAAAAAAAAAAAAGACTGGAAGGGGAATGGACATATTTGTAGATAACAGGGAAGAAGTCAAAACAATGAAAATCTGTGAGAGAACGGGAATGATGGAAAGGGATAATCTGCTGAAGAAGACTGTAAAAGTTAGAAGAGGAATGTAGAAAGAACTGCCTTGGCAAAGAGGAGAGCCACCTCTTCAAGTTAAACAGGTGAAGGAGGAGACAATCGGAGAAGATGTTCAAATGATGTGACCTGAGGAGTTAAGATCAGAGTAAAACGAAAGGAAGTGGAGACACCTACTGTGGTCATCCAAATTCCCTGCTCCTGATGCTGAGCTGCTCACTATTGTTGAAGTCACAAAATCAAGCTGATTGCAAAGACAACCATTCCACATCATATAACCACAGCTGTCCCCTCACTACTACTGCAATATTCTTTAATACAGAGATGACAGAGTTCACATAGCAGGGGAAATCAAGCAGCCTAGGAAATGGAAAGAGCAGGGACAAAGCAGTAGAAAAAAGACAGCAGCAGAGATTCTGTAGGTATGGTGATACCATTCTCTTGAGTGAATTAATGATTCTTTATGTTCATAATTCTAATATGTGAATTTATACTAAATGAAGCAAAACTATATTTCAGCAAGAAAGAAAAGGTCACAAGTCTTATTTTCAAAGGTTGTTATTTCCATAACTTTGCTATGTTACTATTAGTTTTTTTTCCCTAAAATGACAGCCTAGCCACTCAATGTAAAAATATGAAAAAAGAAACTTTAATAAAGTCACTAAATAATATAATAAAAAAATATTCTAAATTTTAGCTGTTAGTAACACTCTTCATATAGTAGATTATGGTATGATACTTTTAATTTAAATAATTATGTAAGTCAGTAGCCAAGAATACTCAATTTAATCTTTATTCCCCATATATAACTTCAATATGTATTCCTCACAACTCAGAGACAGATTTAAGCTTTATTTTTAGAAGGAAGGTACATACTACAAATTTTAAAGCAAAAATGTGGGGAATTGTTTACATTAATTTTTCATCTCTATTAGAAAAGTAAATGATTATTTTACTTCCCAAAGTTTAGGAAAATAGATAATTGTGAAGTAACTGAGAGATGAACTATATCTAAATCAACATGGACATTTGTAAGACATTTTTTGATTGAATATATTTGAATGTTAACCACCAGGACCAAAAACTGACATAACTAAGTATTGTATTCTGGCTACTTTTCTTCAACAACAAAAATGCATGACAAAATAAGGACATGTAATTTTAAATTGTAAGCATTGTTTGCTATAAGTGTTGAACACTGTTTTAAAGAAAAAAATGGACTATTTTAGACAAGTTTGAGAAACTTTTAAAATGTTATAATTTTCAGCTAAATAATTTTTCATTCTTTTTCAATGTGTAACTTGGAAAAAGTTCATATTTTCCTGCTTTGAATTCTCAAAAGAAATTGTCAATTTAGAATTCCACATGTACAAATCTGATCCAACCTAATTAATATTAAGCACCTATGACATGCCTGATACTGTACGAAACAACGGGGATACAATCAATAAAACAGACTCTGCTTTCAACAACCTTACTATCTAATGTGTAAGACAACACAGAAAAGGAGGCAGAAAAACTTAGAGGAAGGAAGGCCATGGGAGACACCAGGGAGTCTCTTATTCTACGGAGCTGAAATCAGACAGGACAGTAGAGGCAAAATAGCGTGATCTGAGAGTACAATTTCTACCTTCTAGAAAGTAAGGCACTGGGAAGAATTTGGTACTCTTACCTTCAGCCCTCCCAACAAGAGGATAGGATACTGAAGGAGGCAGAGTCAATAAAGGTTTGAGTTAGCAGCATGGTGGTGAGGTAAGTGATGAACTTATCCTAGGAGGGGTATCTTGTTGTATGGAGTTGAAATACTAGGCAAGGCAGGAGGTGCAAATGAAGATACTTTGCTCAAAAATTAAATGATTACTTCAACCATTCTAATGATCACAGATGATTTAAATGACTTAAATCAAAGTGCCAATTGTACTTAATTCCCTGGGTTGAAATACAAACACACTTGTAAAATACAAATGCAGTTTGAGTTGATAATGGCCACTAATAGACTCATAAAAGGCAGAATCTATGGGAAAACAAACTGTTGGCAGGGGATAATTCAAAAACATATTAAATTATTTTTCCTTTCTGAGGTTATCTGCCTAGCATGATAAATAGAAAGATTTTTTATAATGTACAAAAAGGTGTATTTGTAGAAATACATAAAATGGAGGCTTATTATTTATATTCTCAAAGGATTCCAAGGCTCCTTTAAACTGTAGTCATTCCAGGGCAGCTAGGTGGCACAGTGAATAGAGCACCAGTCCTGGAGTCAAGAGGACCTGAGTTCAAATATGGCCTCAGACACTTAACACATACTATTCATGTGACCTTGGGCAAAGTCACTTAATCCCAAATGCTCTGCATTCCCCCCTCCAAAAAGCTAAATAAATAAATAAATAAATTGTGGTCATTCCTAGTAAATCTTAAATATTGGTTTATAGATCATTAACTCTTTAACAGAGAAAAGGAAACAGAAATAAAGATGGCAAAAATAATTCACATTTACACAGGAATTGAAAGTTTACAAAATACATTTTCTCATTACACACTTGACACGTCCCAGTATAAGTATCATCCCAATTTTACAGATGAGGAAGTCATAGATATAGTTAGGTGGGTCCTCAAAGGTCAGTCTAATCCTATTTCACAGAAGAGGAAACTGAGGTCAGAATGGTTCAGTGATTTCCATAAAGTCAAACAGGTAAGTGGTAGAGCTGGCACTGACACCCAAATTCTCTGGCTCCAATCCTAAGGCTGTCTTCCCCTGTACCATGTATTCTCTCCTCACTGACCAGCTTAAAGTGGAGTGAGCATTGCTACAAAGAAGAGAAACTGTTACATTTTAAAACAAGCCAAGGGAATATCCACTTTGCCACGGTTCTGATCCGCTATGTCTTCTTTACTACGGCAGCCTCAAAGCTGGTACATGCAACAGTTAGCATTCCTAGCAATGACAATCATCGCCCTTGTAACAAGCTACCTAAAGTTCAGGAATGGGACTGTGATTAAACCTTATGGTCAGGCCATCATCACCACTGCCATCATCACTGCCACCAGCATCACCATCACCCCCACACCAAGCACTGTCTCTAGATCACTGTTCTGTTCCCAAATGTGCAAGCAACTGTTTAGGGTATATGATAAAATCCAATGCTTCACAGATATGAAGTGCCTGAAAACAATTAATGCAAAAACCTCACTATTAGGAAAAAATTATATTACATATGAGTAGGGCTAGGAAAGAAGAAACTACAAAATCATTGTACTGTACCAAATTAAAATAGTTTCTGTGTTTTGTCCAGATACATGCTAGTGTTCAGTAAACACCATCCTCCCTCTTTGGGGAAACTAAAAAAAATCATAAATCTGAAAGATGGAATGAAACTTGAAGACTGCCTTATCCAACCCCATAATTTTCCATACTGAGGCTGCTCACTATTGTTGAAGTCACAAAATCAAGCAGGGGGATTCCATACTGAGAATACTGAGGCTCAGAAAGCTTAAGTGACTTAAAATGATCTCTATGTAAGTTCAGGAAGAGGGAAAGAAAGAAGACTATCTCTTGAAGCAACTTTCAATAATGTAATCAGTTTGTCTCAAGGAACCAGGTCTTCTACACACCCAGCATGTAAATACTCCAGTCTGAAATGAAGGGGGTAGAGGGTCTAGTCATTTCAATCCTTTATATACAGCTAGGCTAGTAGGCAAGAATATTCAGACCATAAAAGACTGCTGCCTAAGCAAAGCTCTCCACTGGCCCTATCACCTAAAAAAGAAGCAGGAAAACGTGTAACTTTTGGTGCAGGTGGATGTTTCTGACTCACCATCTAAAGATGAGCTTTGAGTAATCATTGGCCAGTAGCACATACAGATTTCTGTTCAAGACAAAAATGAGACTTTTCTTATTCAGGAGGGACTTTAGAGGTCATCTGGTACAACACTTTTATTTTACATTCAAAAATATTTAGTCCTCAAACAGTTTTCTTTTCAGTTCCCTTTTATGACTTTTTGAGAGATGACTAAATAGTACAAATTTGTGACTACAGAACAGAATCTGCCCCTATTAATGCCACATTCTACTGAAATATGCTAATTAGCCACAGACAGGTAGGTTTTAGGAAATCTTAGGCCTTAATTTTTGAGTGAAAAATCACTTATAGGTGACAGGAAAAGCTCATGCTTCTTTAGGGAGTAAAATGAATGACTTGAGCAAGTCATACATAGAACCCCACTCCTACCCCAAGATTCTCAGGTAAAATAAGGAAGGATGAAAGGCTGATGGGTCTTTATCTACCAACTCATCATAACAATTCATTTCAGAGGCAGCATCTAGAGAGGGATGCTGCTACCAAAAGACTATGGATTCTGTCTTTCCAAGGGCTCTAAACCAAAGAAAAATATACTCTAGCTTTTGGAGGCTAAAAAAAAATGTTAACGGTAGTTTTGCATTGTTTTAAAATTTTGTGTCAAAAAAAAAGAAAGAAAAATATGTGACTCAGAGGAAACTGAGAAGTTTACTTCAGAGTTTAGAACTGTTGGTCTATACATTCTGCCAGTGAAACCAGACTTCTACACAAATATCCCAAATCCATATCACTGAGGAAAGGATCTTGACTTTGTCAAGATCAAACCTTTCAAGTACAACCCTGTGTTATGCTGCATTTTAACTGTTTCAAGCAGTAAATAGATCAAGGCCTTGGTCTGTGTTCCTAGTAATAGGTCACACCTTCCAGGCTTCCATTCAGGGGGAGAAGAAGTATGTAGGAAAAACAAGGAAATTGGACTAGATATGCTTTAGGCTCCCTTCTGATGCTAACATGTTATTATTCTGTGGCATACATCCTTGATTATTTCAGATTACTTAAATTCAGTGTCATCCTTTTATCAAGAAACATTTGTACTGAGTAGTGATAAAAGTGGCCAGAAAATGAGCTGAAGATTGAGAAAACAGACCATTCAATCCCAGCTTGGCTTAAAAAGGTTACATGAAGATACTATCCCAAATACTAGAAACCATTTTTTCATCATCAAATGAATACATTAAAATTATTGTTACATAAATTTTTATTTTTCCTCCAAAGCACTCACATATCTATTATTTAAAAAACACTTTTTTATTAAACAAGTTGATTTATAGGCCAACATGGTTTTTTAACAAATCAAAAAACATTTAAGTGCTTATTATGTGAGAGTCACTGTACTAAGCACCAGGGATACAAAGAATGGTTAAAAAAAATAGGTCTCTGGCCTCAAAGAGCTCATATTCTAATGGGGAAGACAACATGGAAATAACTAAGGTACATTCAAAATATATGCAGAGTAAAGTGGAAGTTATCTCAGAGGGAAAAGCACTAGCAGCAGGGGCAGGAGAGTTGGTGGCCCCAAAGGCCCCATGCAGAACATAGGATCTGAGCTAAGTCTTAAAGGAAGTCAGGTAAATTAATAGACAGAGGTAAGGAGCAAGCACTGGTAAACTGAGGGTCACATGTAAAGAAAGCAATTGGGATAATGTCACTATAGGTCATACCTACACTACAGGAAAATTACTTTGGCAGCTGATGACGGATGGATTGGTGGAAGGAGGGATCTGAGCCACCAGGAAGACTAATTAAAAAGTATTTCAGTACTCCAGATGCCAGGTAATAAGGACCTGCACTAGGATGGTGGCTGTGCAAGTAGAGAGAAGGGGATGTATAAGAGATGCTGTAAAGGTAGGAAGGACAAAAACGTGGCAAGTAGATCAGATGTGTGAGGTGAAAGTGAAGAGCTGAGGACGAGATCAAAGTTGTGAGCCTGGGGAACTGGGAGGATGTAGCAGCAACCACACTGGCATACCCAGGATGGATGCTAGCACAGGTTCTTATTTCTGCTTTACTAGAAAAGATAGCTGTTTGAGGGGTCAGCAATCTTTTTTTATTACATTCACTACTTCAGGGGGAAAGTCAGCACCCTGAACTTTAAGAGAAAAGACAAGCAGAGAAATAGACCAACAGATAAGGCTCTGACTGCCTGAATCAAAGCAATATTGCTATATACTTTACATACATCCCTGGATTGAGAGAACCTTTACATTTGAGTAGTCAGGGAGCACTGAACATATGGCCACTGAGAATATCGACCAGGGAAGCACAAGACCCTTCTCATAAGCAAGCCCCCAAAGCGAAATACCAATGCAGAGTGTGTGTGTGTGTGTGTATGCGAAACACACACACACACACACACACACACACACACACACACACACACACACACTTCTCAAAGCCAGAAGGCAGAGGATGAGGGTGCCCTCAAGAGTAATGGGGAAGTAAGAAAAAAGTAAAAGAAATTCCCTTTGGAGAATGTTGAATTTAATATGCCTAAAAAATATCCAGTTCAAGATTTCCAAAAGGCAGCTGGTGATACATGACTACAGCTCTGGAAAGAGATTAAGATATAGATATCTGAGAAACATCAAATCTCTTTGGGGTAGTAATTCTATAAATTTATCCTTATTTGTCAAAATACAATGTTGATTCTTAATTAGAAATAAAATAGGCAGAGTGGAGCCAAGATGGTACAGAAAAGGCAAGGACTTGCCTAAGCTCTCCCCAAAACCCTTCTATGTCTAGTGCTTAGCACAGTACCTAGAACAAGTTAAGCACTTAAATGCTTACTGAATTAATCATCAAATTTTACAGAGGGACAAAATCAAATACAGCTACTAAGAATAAATAGTATGCTAATTCTACTAAATTACACTATAAACTCACATTTTGTATTAGCTGTTTTCAATGAAAAATCAGAGGACCCATGGCCAAAAAAGGGGAAAAAAAACAGAGATAACAGAAGTGTAACCTGAAGGTTTAATTTTTTTTAAATAACATAAGCAAAACATGATGGTAGCAAACAGATCTATACGTTATTTTTTCTGGGGAAAAAAAAAAAGACCATGCCCTATTTTTTGAAATAACAATGTCAACACTGGTCAGTCTTGTAGATGCTTGAAAAAGTCTTCCACAGCACAGACAAATTAACAACATCCTGGATTTTAAAAAGAGTGAGGACAGAATACTTGTTTCAGTGAGGCATATGCTAAAAACCAAGCTCACAGTAGTTCCAAAATTCAGTCACAATAGACTATTCAAAAGGTGCCAAAGTATGAGCTGACATGAATCAAAGAATTTAAAGGCTTTGGAGCAAACCTTACAAAAATTCACGAGCAAAACTTCTTAAAATGGTTAGAGATACCCAGTCCTCACAGTTAAAACATAATATGCATAAAAAAAGAATAGGTTGACCATACACTTTCTAATTATTTGCTTGACATTAATAAACAAAAGAGAAGTGAACCAAGTTTTCTCTGTGTCTAAACCCTTCCAGGAACTGTGCATAAATTTGACAACCTCATGGGAAGACACCATTTTGAAGAAGAGTCTTTAAATAAGCATTTTCTATATAAAATCAGGTACTTCTTTATAATCAACAAATCACAAACACAATGGAAACTTGAATTCTCTATACCTTTCAATTAAATGTGTGAAAGTTGAAGAGTTAGTGTGACAGAGAATTTCAGATGGCTTCCCTGTTGTCTTCTCACGTCCTCTCATACCCTTGACATATCCTCATAAACATTTTGAAGGTTGCATCTTCAGTAATTTATATGTTCTAGGTTTTCACCCAGTTTTTAACATTATACTGCACAGCTATATCTTTTTTATTCATGTCTGATTTTATTTTTGCAGATTTAATTGCTATCTAAAAACAATGTTAACAATTGTACTTTTATGGCATGATGTTCCAAAACCCAACTCCTATTAAAAAATTTTCCTTACTCCAAGATCCTGGGTTTCTCCTTTCTAATTGTTTTCCTTGTATTTTGTGTGAGTCACATGATTTGAATGGATGAAGCACAGTTAAGGAAATGTAGGAAAGTTGTAGAGTTTAAGGCTGCCTTTTTTTTTTCCTTGATCTACCACCTCACAAAGAAGCAGATTTTCACTCAGTAAAAAGGATTCACCAGAGGGGTCTTTAAAATTGTTCAGTTTCAGTAAGGCTTTTAAAGGAATTCAACTCACAAATATTTGATTTACCTATGATTTTACCTTGGAAAAATAAGATATTTATTCATAGAAATATATACATACTATATGTAATGTATAATTTTACATACATGTGTATGTATATATACATACTTATTAAAAAGAAAAAAGGCTTTACCTGTAAGTGTAGTTCTTTATCCAACTGACTTATTCCTTGTGCAAGTTTTGCTAGTTGTTCAGCTATTACAGCTTGGTGAATAGATTGAGAAGTATAGGTCTTTACATCAAAATCTTCACTTAAAAAGTCAATATAACATTCTGAAGGAAAAATGAAAAAGGTTCATTAAAAATACAGAAATAAAAGATAAACAAAATTATTGCTTTGTTACTAAATTTTCAGTAAGGAAGACATTGATTATAAGTAAATTACTATATAGGCATTAAAAAAAAGAGGGGGAAGTCCTTCCATGTCCATGAAAAAACAATAAGGACAATACTTAGAGCCCCAGTAGTTCATACACAAATGCATAAAACATGAGTAACAAAATGAATTCAAAATTTTAACAAATGGAAGCAAATACTAGTTGTCATCTACCAAAACTGTGCAAGATGGGGTTCATGATAGTAATATGATAAAGGTAAGAAAAAATTAGTTTCTACCATATAAGGCATAACAGAAAGAAAATAGAAAGAACAATGAAGGATAATATTGTAACAGTAATTAATTTAGCAGGTACTTGGTCCTTAGTAACTAAGGGCTAAGTACTTCTGTGAAAGAGATAGAGGGCATGAACTCTGTTCTCCTGTTGCTGATGTGGCAGGAGGGGGTTGGCTGAGACAGAAAGCCTGTGCATGTGTGTGTGTGTGTGTGTGTGTGTTTAAGAAGAGCTCCAGGCGACAGAAAGACAGAATCAGGAATGTTCCTCCTGGTGGCGGAAGAATCATGGAGACTGAAGCCAGGTGAGAGAGTGAGAGAGACAGAGAGAGACAGAGAGAGAGAGAGAGACAGAGAGAGAGAAAGTTTCTCTCCCAGAATCTGGAAGTTGACTGAGAAATGAGTTGGAGTTTTTCTTGAGACCAGAATTTGGTGAAGGCTGAAGTTGCTGCCTCCTGGAAGGCTAAGATTCCTTCTGGGTCCTAGAGCTAGGTGAACTGCTGGAGAACTGAAGGAGTATGACGGGGATAAGCCTTGGTTTGTGGCTTGGTGGATCCTTTAGTTCCCAGCAACAGAAGTGGTGAAGGGTTTGAGACGTGCTGAACCCTGTGAACTTCACTGTATAACAAGAACTGCCCAGAGGACTGGACAAGGACCTGGGAGCTGTCTGCCTCTGCATCCAGGTGACTGTTTGGTGAATTCAGGTAGGAGCTGGGACCATGGAAGCGGATCCAGAGAATCTGAGACCACCTTCAGTCAAGATTAAGAAAAGGCCTCCACTTGGACACATGATAAAATTGAAGTACTAGATGTACTAGACATCTAGGGGTGGAGGCTTTGTGTAATTTTCTAATGATTGTATTTAGTGATTAAGGATACTTAGTGGGCCCAGAAAGCCAATGAAGAGAAGAATGCCTTAAAAAGTCGATTTCCTAGATGGAAAAAGAATCTCAAAACCATTCGTAAGAGAATAATTCCTTCAGAATTAGAGTGGAGCAAGTAGAAGCTAATGACTTCATGAGAAACCAAGACACTATTAAACAATTACAAAGAAATGAAAAAATAGAGAGCAATGTGAAATATCTCCTTGAAAAAACCACTGACCTGGAAAATAGATCCAGGAGAAACAATTTGAAAATTATTTGTCTACCTAAAAGCCATGACCAAAAAAAGAACTTGGAAAGCATAAGCATCCTTCAAGAAATCCTCAAAGAAAATTGCCCTGATGTTTTAGAATCAGAGGGCAAAATAGAACTTGAAAGAATTCACCGATCACCTCTTCAAAAAGATCCCCAAAAGAAAACTCCTAGAAATGTTATTGCCAGGTTCCAGAATACCCAGTTAAAGGAGAAAATATTACAGGCTTCAAAGAGAAAACCAT
>JAQQSW010003397.1:0-14702 GCA_028646575.1 Pseudocheirus occidentalis | reverse complement strand
CCCTCCATCATCCCCCCTCTCATCCCCATGCCCCCTACTCTCCTGTGTGGCATGATGCCCAATTTAGCATTTATGCCATTTCTTCCCAAAGCCAAATTCAATGAGAGTAATTGAAAGTAAAGTTGTAACAGTTATCCCTTGCCTCTTCTATATGGGATAATTAACCCCATTTTGTCTCTCCCTGTCTCCTCTTATTCCAGTCCTCTCCCACCTCAGAATTTCGTCTTTTAAAGTATCATCCCTTTGTATTCAATTCATCCTATACCTTCTATTTACTTTTAATAGAAATTGTATATTATTCTTACTGGACACTTCAAGTACTCAGATACTCAAATGGATCTATGAACCCAGCAATTCCCTCCAAGGATTCAAAGTGCAACTGACCCATGCCTGACCAGCCAGTGCCACTCTTGTCCACACTCTCCCAAAAGTTTGCGTTGCTTTTTCCCAAATTATTAGAGGAGCAATGAAATTCTCTAGCTCTTCCCTGGTCATCCCTTACTCTTGCCACATGATCAACTCATCATCTTCTCTCCTTATTATACAGAATCCTTTACTCTTGTTCTTCTTTGGATTTCCTACCTGGTTATATGTTTTAGCCTGCCAACACTCAACATTCATTATCATACACTCATTAGGGAGGATAACTGGGAGGAGAAGACAGAGTGTGGTTGATATTTTGGCAGCAATATTTCAAGTAAAATTCTGAGGGCAGTAGAGTCCTGCTGGATAGAATGTTGGAGTCAGAAGATCTGAGTTCAAATTCTACCTCAGACACTTATTAGCCATGTGGGCCTAGATAAGTTACTTAATTTCTGGCAAGAATCTAGGTGGTGGCACTGGATCTAGTACAAGAAGACTTCAATTCAAATCTAAACTCAGATACTTGCTAGCTGTATGGCCCTGGGCAAGTCACTTAACCTATCCACCTCAGTTTTCTCATCATAATAGTACCTATCTCCCAGAAGTGTGGGGAGAATTAAATGAGATAATATTTGTAGAGCTCTTTGTAAACCTTAAAACACTACATAAATGCTAGTTATCATCATGGTTATTATAAATACCATCATTATATCCCAATTTGTTTCCTTATCTATAAAATGGGAATATTAACAATACCTACCTCAAAGGGTTGTTATGAGAATAAAATGATATAACAGTATATACAACAGCAACAACAATGTAAATAGAAAGAACAATCATGCACTAAAAAAAAATCAAAAGTGAAGGTTACAAAATTATAAAGACCCAGCAGACTCGAATGAAGAGAGATGAGAGGTCACCTTTAACCTACCCACAGGTATTACCTATTGCACAAGTTTGGGGTCTTTTCCAATTTATTGATCAATTGTGCTGATTTTTTTATCTTTAAAAATTAGTATTTGTCATATGAAATGGCTCTCAGCAAAAGGGGATGAGGATACTGGGGATAACTATGGTGACCATAAGATGAATCAAAAACTTATCTAAAATTTTAAAAAACAGATGGACTCAGAAGAGTCCATTGAACAAACAGTTACTTGTTTCTACACCGTGCAAGTCATTCATGGGGAGCACAAACACTATAATGAAGTACTCTCTTCTTCCAAAAGGCATACATTCTACTGAGGGCAATGCAACATTTACACAAACAGGTCAATACTACATATGTACCAAACTATAAAAAGTCACTTCAAGAGGGAGTGCTAATAACTTAGAAAGGCTTTGTAGAAGAGGAGGGAACTGTGCTTTGAAGGAAGTTAGATTTTACAAGTTGGAAACTAGGAAAGAGGGCATTGCAGACAAGAGGGATCACTTGAGCAAAGGCACAGTAACAAGAGATTAATGCACTTTATAGGGAACAACTGGCAGGCCAATTTGATTGGAATAGCAAAGAGCATGAATGGAAGTAATATAAAATAAAGCTGGAAAGGTAGATGTGAACCATTTGGTGGAGAGCTTTAAAGCCCAAACTGAAGAATATGTATTTTATTCAAGGGACTATAGGGAACTGATAAATATTTTTGAGCAGAGGAGTGACACAATCAGATTTGTGTTTTAGGATGATTAATTTGGTCCTTGTATCAAAGATGAAAGAGATTGGAGAGGAAAGAGACTTGATTAAGGAGGTCAGGGAGGCTATAAGATTTGAACTAGAATGATAGCGATGTGAGTAGGGAAAGGAGAAAGAATTTGAGAGATGCTGAGGAGGTAGGATTGATAAGACTTGGCAACTGGTTTTATATGGTAAGTAAGGGGACACATGAGGGAGAGGGAATTGTCAAGGATGAATTCAGCTTGACTGACTAGAAGCACAGCGGCATAATCCACAAAAATAGGGAATTGTAAGGGATAGGTGTTGAAGAAAAGATGAGTTCCATTTTAGAAATATTGACTTTGAGACACCTACAGGCCTTTCCAGTGGAGATGTCCAGTAAGCAATTGGTGATAAGAGGTGATTGAGACGGAGGGGAAGATATTAGGGCTGGATATATAGACTGAGGAGTCAACCACATGAAACTGATGATTGAATTCATGGGAACTGGTGGAATCATTAAGGGAGAGAGTAGAGAGAGTAGGCATTAGAGCTCCTGGCAGAGTCCTGAAGGACAAGGATAGGATTTGTGGGAAATATACTGAAGGATGTGGTACGATGATCCAGGAAAAGAAAAGGAAAGGTCAGACAGCTAGAAGGAGAACCAAGAGACAGCAGTGTTATGGTAACCAAAGGAGGAGAGAATATCCATGAAGAAAGGAAGTGAATGTTGAAAACTACAAAGAATGAGGACTAAGAAAAGGATATTGGCTTTAATATTTATGAGACTGTATATAACTTGGAGAAAGTAGTTTCAATGGAAGAGGGGGATCAGGAGCCAGCCAGCAAGGGACTAAGAAAAAGTGGGAGACGAGAGAATGGAAACTATTAAAATAAACAGTCCTTTCTAGGAGTTTGGCAGTGAAAGGAAAAAGGATAAAGGGCGATAGCTTGAGGGGATCAGAGTTAAATAATGGTACTTTAAGGAAGGATGGAAGTTTTTCTGACTCAGATTTTTGAAGATCTGCAGCAACCCTCACCTCTACCTCCCTTTCCTCATTTGACTATAAAAAGGATCCAATGATAAATCTCATTTGGGTATTTAAATTTTGTGTATGGCTCTCTTTTCTTTTTCCTAGCATGAATGCTGATTTACCACAAAATCATTCATTTTGGAAGGTATTTGCCACTAAATGTAGGAATTAAAATGGGGGAAAGAACTTGATAAATTCTTTAAGAGTATCAAGTAGGTGTTAGTAAGTCTTAGAAGCAGGATATAAACTGTTATTGACATTATTGATAGTTTGTGATCCACCACAGTGGAAGGAGGATAAATTGATAGATAGCTAGATTGATAGATGGCTATACTTACACATGTGCTGTTGTTCAGTCATATCTGACTCCTTGTGACCCCATGGATGATAGCAAACCAGGTCCTTCTATCCTCCACCATCACTCGAAGTCAATCCAAGTTGATTTTTGCTGTTTCCATGAAACTATCTATCTCATTTTCTGCCATCCCCTGTTTCTTTTGTCTTCAACATTTCCCAACAAGTCTTGTCTTCTCATTATGTGGTCAAAATATTTAAGCTTCAGCTTCAGTATTTGACCTTCCTATGTATAGCCTGAATTAATTTTTTAAGTATTAACTGATTTGATCTTGCTGTCCAAGGGACTCTCAAAAGTCTTCTATAAAAAAAAATTAACTACCAAAAAAAAATTTTTTAAAGTCTTCTATAGCACCACAATTCAAAAATGTTGGTTCTGCAGCACTCCATTTTCTTAATAATCCAAAATATATATGCTAATGGAAAAAAACATAGCTTTGACCAAATGGATCTTTGTTAGCAAGGTGATGTCTCTGCTTTTTAGTATACTGTTGAGATTTGCCACAATTTCCCTTTTAGGAACAAGCTTCTTTTAATTTCATGGCTGCAGTCACCATCTGAAATGATCTTTGAGCCCAAGAATATAGAATCTAACACTGCTTCCATTTCTTCTCCCTCTATTTGCCAGGAAGTAATGGGACTAGTTGCTGAGATCTTAGGGTTTTGTGTTTTTGTTTTTTTAAACTTCAAGCATTTATACTCTCCTCTTTCATCCTCAGCAGGAGGCTTTTTAATCCCTCTTCACTTTCTGCTGTCAGAGTAATATTGTCTGCATATTGGAGATTAATTAATTTGATTAAGCCAGTCTAACATTTTCAAGATGTATTCTGCGTAAAAGTTAAATAAATAATGTGACAATATACAGCTTTGTCATACAAATCTTATACCAATCAGTTGTCCTATATTTGGTTCAGTTGTTTCTTGACCCACATACAGGTTCATCTCTTTGAGGACTTGCCACATTTTGTTGTGATTCACACAGAGTGTACTCAAAAGTGTAGTCAATGAAGCAGAAATAGACGTTTTTTTCTGGAACTCCCTTGCTTCCTCCATAATCCGGAAAATGTTGGTAATTTGGTCTCTAGTTCCTCTGCCTTTTTAAAATCCAGCCTGCTCTTCTGGAAATTTTCAGTTCACATATAGATGAAGCCTAGCTTGTAGAGTCTTAAATATAATCTTGTTGGAGTATGGAATGAACACAATAGTTCAATGATTTGAACATTCCTCGGTATTGCCATTATTTAGGATTAGGACATAAACTGATCTTTTCCAATCCAATGGCCACTGTTGTGCTTTCCAAATTTTCTGATATACTGAAAACAGCATGATATTTTAGGGTTAAATAGCTCAGGAGGAGTCCTAGCATTTCCACCGGCCTTATTTTTAGCAATGCTTCCTAAGGTCCACTTGACTTCATTCTCCAGGAAGTCTGACTCTAGATCAGTATTCACACCATCATGGTTATTGGTGACATTAAGGCCTTTTTTGTATAGTTCTGCATATTTTTACCACCTCTTCTTAATCTCTTCTATTTCTGTTAAATCCCTACCATTTTTTGTCTTTTATTATGCCCATTTTTGCATGAAATGCTCCCTTGATCTCTCTAATTTTCTTGAAGAGATATCATATCATCTTTCCCGTTCTATTTTTTCTTCCATTTCTTTGCATTGCTTATGTCATTCACAACTTTTAAGAGAAAGAAAATGCTGTCATTTAATTCCTCTAAGCCTCAGTTTCTGCATATGCAAAATGGAGATAATAATATTTGTATTATCTTCCTCAATGTATGGGAGGGAGACGTATCTGGTGTTCAGGAAGATTAGTGCCTCTAGTGTGAAGGTGGCAGAGATCTTTTCAGGGCAGTTCATCCACCTTTGGTGTCTGCCTATTAGCCAGTTCTCACCTGTGACTCCAAGAAATGTTGGCTTGTGCACCAGTGACTCCCCAGTAAATCATCTCCGCAGACAGGCTAAACCAGAATGAGGGTAACTGATAATCCTCAAACCCATCTTTGAATCAAGGGAAAGTCTGCACCAAGCATGAGAAGACTTCCCCTGGTGAAATGGATGGATCAGAACAAGTTGTTCCAATGGCCATGAAGGAGGCTTAAGCAGGCTCTGTGGGATGCTTAGAACTTGGTCAGAAATTGAAGGTACAGAGGGTGATCTCTGCATACTGGGCCATCAACACTGATCTTGATTTTTGTCCTGCCTCTGAACTTCACTCTGGAAGAGAGTGAGGCTGAGGACTTTGTCCAACTCTGCCTCACTTAAATCCAATTCACACATTAGTCAAGACATCACCTCATGAAGTCATTGGTCCTCTTCAAAAATGAAGGAGAACTCAGAGAATTGAGAGAAAAATGCTTTTTGAAATTTAAATCATTCTATTAAGTTGGTTATTTTAAGTGAATAAAGCAAACTATACTGTATACTCACAGTTCTAATGGGGACATTGACAGAGCATAGAATTCAGCAGGCAATTTAGTAGTTCTTTGAGGTAAGAACAGGTCACAATTTTTTTTATCATTATCTTTGTTGAAATAGCAAGGGACATGCTCCTGGAAATAATGAGAGTTAATATACTTGACAACAAGATTGGAAGCATCTTTTGTATTCCAATATTTTCCAGCAGTCTGTTGTAATTAAAGAATCAGCATGAAAACATTAAGTCTAATGAAAGATCAATGTACCTCATTTTTAGTTCTCATTTCTTACATAGCATGTGCCTGTCTAGAGAGGGTCAGGATCCCAAGACTGTTAGGTCAGTTTAGTAATCAGTTTCTTTGTTTCTCCAGAGCTCATATTTATCTCTCTAATTCTACTTCCTTTTCATGGTTCCAATCTTTCATTTTTTCTAATCAAATTTCATAGATAATGCTCATTAATTCACTTTTAACTTTGCTTAATGAACACTAGCAAATGACATATAAATCAGGACAGAGACTAGAAGAAATATTTATTTTCTGTATTCTTAAGACCATATTTTGGATATGCCTTCGGTACTCCCTTTTGTTTATTTTGAAGTAACTGGTGCTTTTTAAGGGTTTAAATATTGCACCTACTTTCAAGTCTACTATCTAAAAAAATTGGGAAATATTCCAGGGCCTTGAAGGGACAGAGGAAAGACAAAGGGTTTTCCCCTTTAATTTCAATATTAGTGCTGCTTTAAAAGGAAAAGGTGGGTGTAGAATTATTGCAATATAACACTTGAGGGTACTAGGTGATTAGCCTACTCGTGCAAACATTAATTGCACCACTCTCCAGAGTGAATTTCCATTTTGGAGAAGGATGGGTAGATTTGATCCTACTTGGGCTCCCATTAGGTATCAGGGGAGGGAGCTGATTTGTATACACTAAGTATCTGACTGCAACAAGTGAGCAGCAAAGGAAAAGCCAGAGAGGGGTAAGTAGGTAACAGTTCAGAGTTCAGATTTGGCTTCTGTGTCCATGGAAAATCAGATGCAGAAATAATCTTAGCAAACCTTGAGCCCAATGTCTTTATTTTATAAGATGAAAAATCAACACCGACAGTGAAAGTGATTTGTTCTATGTCACACAGCTAAGTTTTGGCCTATAATTAAACCCCTCAGTTCCTTCACACCAGTAATGTCCTCCAACCCACTACAACTACACATAAGCATGGCCACACATTAGAGCAGGAGTGGAGAACCTGAGATCTTGAGGTCACATGTAGCCTTCTAGGTCCTTGGGTGTGGCCTTTTGACTGATTCCAAGTTTTATAAAACAAATCCTTTCATTGAGGCTGCAGGTTCCCCACTCCTGCTTAGACCACACCATCTTCAAAGTGTTGAACTACCTTCAAGATCTAAAACTTTAAAACTTTGAGTTCATCTTCCAACCATACCCTTCTCTCCTGCCACTCTCACTCCTCTCTCATACCCACTAAATCTATACTTTATTTTTATCATGATCTTGATCTACTGAAATTATCCCAAGCTGTCTCCTCTACCCTTCAAGCCTATCTCTTATACCTAGTTTATATTTAGGGTTGGCAACTATTATATCTCATTTGCTAATGATACCCTACAACAATGAGTCTTTATCTAGGGTCCACAAACTTTTAAAAAAAATAAATTGTGAGGGGCAGCTAGATCACACAATGAATAGATCACCAGCCCTGGAGTCAGGGAGACCTGAGTTCAAATCCAACCTCAGCCACTTGACACACTTACTAGCTGTGTGACCTTGGGCAAGTCACTTAACCCCAATCACCTTGCCTTCCTCCCTCAAAAAAACATATATCTTAATAATTGTATTTTAATATAATTGGTTTCCTTGGCAATCTTTTGTATTTTGTTTTATACATATAAAAATACGATTTTGAGAAGGCATCTACAGGTTTCACCAAAGTTTAAGGACTCCTGCCCATAGGATGTCTTCCTTCACCTATTTCCTGCCATTCTTGACATGAAAATCCTCATCTTTAAGTAACCCTCACTATGTGATTTCTCTTATTGAGACCGAAAAGATTATGCTGTACAAATGTAATAAAATAGTATTGTACTGTAAGAAATTATGATTTCAAAGAAACTTGAGAAGACTTGTATAAGCTGATGCAAAATGAAGTGAACAGAACCAGGAGAACAATTTATTTCCTGAGCTGAAATCTGGTTTCAGATACTAGTTGTATGATCCTGGGCAAGTTACTTAACCCTGTTTACCTCAGTTTCCTCATCTATAAAGGGAGCTGGATAAGGAAATAGAAAACCATGCCAGTATCTTTGCCAACAAAACCTCAGATGGGGTCATGAAGAGTCAGACATGACTGAAACGACTCAGCAACAACAGAAAGAGTTCTGGACCAGGGCATGCATTTTAGTTCCTACTTTCAATAGAGGAAACTTGAGGCCTTAAAAAAAATGGAACTATGCTATTGGATATGGATGGTCAACAATGCTGAATGGAAATTTCATTTAGGAAAGAGAAATTTTAACGTGCTTTTCTGCTGATGTGAAGGGAAAGAAGGACCTGACACCCATGATTAGCCAAGAACTCTGAACTGAACTTACTTGAATAGAAAAGAGACAAAGTCGATCAGTGGATGAAAAGGAAACGGTAAGAGAATGAAAGGGGATTGGGGCAAAAATAACAATCTGATAAGTAAACCAGCAATGTATTGCAAAATCATGACACATCACACAATTCATAATGAATTGTGAATGATCTTGAGTTTATACTTGGGTAGAGAACTATAACATTTTCAGAAGCAATGTTTTGAATGCCTCATAGAAATCCAACACATGCAATACAAAGGTTAGCATATAACAAAACCAGAAATTTAGAGCCAGAAGGAAATGTTGAAGGAAACTTCATCTATTACAAACCCCTCATTCTAAATATGAGGAAACTGAGTCTCAGAGCATTGAAGAAACTTAGCCTGAAGGGGCGACTAGGTGGCACAGTGAATAGAGCACCAGCCCTGGAGTCAGGAGTACCTGAGTTCAAATCTAACCTCAGACACTTAACACAAAAAACTAGCCATGTGACCTTAGGCAAGTCACTTAACCCCAACTGCCCTCCAAAAAAAAAAAGCTCTTTGAAGAAACTTAGCCCAAGGTCACAAAGACAGAGGCAGGATTTGAATCCAGGTCTTCCAGATCTGACTTCTATACTCTTTATTTTATCTTGCTAACTGAATCAAATTTTGGTGAATTTCTTCATATTTCAAATAAGTTGTCATCTTATATCCCTTTACAAATGATAAAAAAAAAGTTACCCTGATTATCTTAGAAGAGAAGCGAGGCGCTGACTCACAAACATCAGCCATGCCTCTAGTGGCCTTTAAAAAGCCAAGTTTTCCAGCTCTGGAGCAGTGGGGACACAGATGAAGTAGCAGCTTTGTGGAGTGTGACCCCTCTGTCTGTACCAGAAAGCAGTGGGGGTGAAGAGGGAAGAGGATCACTATTTAAAGGAATGTAAAGAATGTCACATTCTTCTAAAAGAAGAGCAGGTGATTCAGAAGGTGCTATCAAGGATGTGTCTTTGGCTACCCTTGCAGTCCATCATAGCTAATTTCCTTTAAGTAGCCCATGTCCAAAGCCCTGAGCTTCTCAATCAATAGGGATATAGACATATAAGATTTAACTGGAGGAAGCATACAGAGAACACACTTCCCTCGAGAATTCCCAAAAGGAGAGCTGTCTAGACAGAGCACAGTAGCATAGACAAAAAGAAAATAATAATATTTGAAATAATCATTTGATTCTTGCAAAAAATTTCAAATACATTTCACTTGTTTCATCATCTGAACATATCTCCCTACCACTGTGGCCCTACTGATCTTGTCTTTTCCCTAAGTAATCATTCAGCTTGTCATAACAGTAGAATTATAAATCAAAGGGAATGCCTTCCAAATCAAGAGAATTAACATGAGTAGTATGCATCACTCAAGACAGCTCTAGTAATGTAAATAATTATCACTAAATTAAGCTTTTTTTGGTGTCTCAAGTTTTTGAGAGAAGCATGTATTTCATGCATTTTACAAGGACTCAATTTATGGGAATTGCTCCTGCAATAAAATTTTTCTACCTATAATTCTGTCAGATATTACCTGCTTGACCCTCCATTCCTTCTCTGGGGGCTAATCTACTTCCTCATTCATCCTACATCGGCCCTAGACACAATTTGTTGTTGTTGTTTTTCCACCAACTCCTTGGGTGACTAGAGAAGCATGATGGAAATGGGGTTTTCCTAAAATAAGTTTTTGCTGTATCGTTTCCCGTTTTCAAAGCTTGTTTCATCCCATACCTGTTAGTAACAGAAATTGGCATTTGGGGGAACCATTTTCCTCGTGGTTATATTTAAAGAACCTGCCTAATTCAATTCAACAAACATTTAAGTGACTACTATGTGCCAGACACTATGCCAATCACTAGGGATACAAATAAAAATGGATGATAGAAACTTTCCTCCAGGAGTTTACAATCTAATGGGCAAAGACACACAAAAGAAAACTGGAAATGTTGGGTGTGGGGTGTGAAATGGGTGTGAAACTCCATTTCATCATGAAGTACAAGGCATCTTGTTTCATGGAGTTAAAACCAATCAGAGCTGCAGATGAAAAATAAGCTATAAATCAAGATCTTCCCATTTATAAAGGAAAACTTTGAGAAGGATTAAATGTTCTGCCTCCAGTCCTCCAGTCAGATGGAAGTGAAGGCTATGGGAGGTTGGAAGATGTTAAATAATGCAAGGCTAAATTAACAGTATGGTGATGGGATTAGATGTGATCCGTTTATCCTGGGAGGGGCATCTTAAATACAAGCAGAACAGCCCATGGAAATTCTACAAGTTCCCATGTCATTCTAGGCATCACCCTCCCACACCTTGAGACAAGCTCAAAGACTCCTGAAGAGGACATTCTCATTATATATCCCATCTCAGCTGAGTCAACCTACTCAGTTATGTTGTCCTTCAGACACCCACCATTTTGCTGCACTTTCCCTAATACAAACTCATTGTGAATAAACTTCTAGACTTCAACTCAATAACAAAAGCAAGTATGCCTTAAAGATTTAAGATTAATTATATATTAAAGACTTAAAGAATCAAATATAAAGATATTGTGTATTTATCTGATGCTGTGTTAAGCTTAAATAAAAGATCTATTTACCCTTAGGAGATATTATAAAATGAGCAGCATCCTCCAAACAAGAAGGTCCTTTAGTATCTCCTCGGATACTACCAGTATCTGATTACTACTGTATATACAGAGTAGATCGGTTACAGGTACACTATCATATTTCAATTAGCTTAGCACAGGATCAAAGTATTAATCTACCTTTCATGCTCCAGAGTCTGCTTCGATAAGGTGACTAGAGCTTTGCCCAAATGTAGATGGAATTGACTGTGCCTCTAATTCTTTACAATGCAGAAACTATAGAATTTAGCGAGTAGTTAACAGGAATAATTATCTAAAAGAGGAAGGTACCAGCTGTTCCTCCTCTCGCCACCTTTCTCTACTTTCCCTCAGAGTAGCAGCCTCACATCAGCATGCTGCAGTCTGTTTCTCCAAAGGCAGTGGAGTCCCAGCACCCCTCTCCACAACTGAAAGAGTATTTCATGCAACTTGCGGGTCTCAGTTTGTGGGAATTGATCCTAAAGTAAAAATTTTTACCTATAACTGCCAGATTTTTCCTGTTTGACTCTCCATTCCTTCTGTCACATGCTAATCTACTTCTTTGTTCACCCTAGTTTGTTCCTAGATGAAATTTGTCATTGGGTTGGGTTTTCCCCCATCAGCTCCCTCAGTGCCTAGAGAAGCAAGCTCCTTTTCTGTCTAAACTCTCAGGAGTGAGGAACCTGCAACCTAGAGGCCATATGAGGCCTTCTAGGTCTTTGGGTGTGATCTTCTGACTGAGTCCAAGTTTTACAGAACAAATGCTTTTATTGAGGGAATTTATTCTGTGAAGTTTGTGTTCGGTTAAAAGGCTACACTTGAGGACCCACATGTGACCTTGAGGTCACAGGTTCCCCACCCCTGCTTTTAGATCCAGTTCATTCAATTTCATGCCTAAGCTCTTCTCACAACCATCTGATCACCAACTGAACTAGAGTCCCGTGGAATCTACCCACAGAAACTGGCAAGCCAGGCTTGCCTCTGATTTCTACACATAGGTCCTTACTTAATTTCCCCTAATTCTTCTCACTTCACTCTTTATTGTTTCATGCGAGTCTTTCCATGTTTTTCTAAAATTATTGAGCTCACCATTTCTTATAGCACACTAGTATTCCATCACAACCACAACTGAGCTTTCAGTCTCAATCAGAACATCCTTGGTTCCCCTCAGCTTTCCCTTCCATCTTCCTTGCCCTTTTGAAACCATGAATTCTCCAAAACCTCCATTTTCTGCCTTTCTTTCTGTTCCACTGGGAACATTTGGGAGTGGAAAGAGGAATCCATTGAATATTCCTTCATTGGAATAAGGAACTACCAGTAAGAGAATCCCTCTACTAATGTAAATCAGCACAATTCTGTAACTTATATTCTTAGAGGATTATCTGTGGTACTGAGAAACTAAATCACTTACCCAGAGTCAGTCACACAGCAAGTAAGACTAAGGCAGGGCTTGAACTTTCTGATCTCTATTACAGATCTCTACACCACAGTCATCTCAGCATATTAACAAACTTTTCCTGAACCTTTTCCTTGCACTTCACAGACTTTCCCTTGTATCATAGTTATTTGTGCTTTTGTGCTCCCTCCAACAATCCCCTACCCACCCCCAACCCTCACCCCACCTCCAAAACTTGTACAGTAAGCTTTTGAGGACAGAGTCTATGCCATTTCCTTGATTCCCCAGAGCCTAGCACAGTGCCTTGCACATGGAAAGAACAGTGAATTTGGAATCAAAGGAACTGGGTTTGAATCTTCACTCTAATGGCTACCACTTGTGTGACCTTGAACAAATAACTTTAATTTTTCATTTTTTTAAATTTTGCTTCATTTTTTAATTAATGAAGGGTAGGGATGGTGGTGGTAGTGAGGAGTGGGCACTAACTGAACTCCAAGGACCCTTCCAGATCTAATATTCTGTGATTCCTTGATTCCATAGACATCAAATAAAAGTTCATTGAAATGTATTGAGCTGAATAGAATTAAACTGATAATAATAAGCCCTCAAGGGTTTTTACCCCATATCTACCATCTAACATTAGAGAAATCCCTTTACTGTGAAGTACTTAACATGAAATTTTAACAAACAATTTTCAAATCCATTAAACTACTCTCTTCCCCATCCCTCATCTTATGCACTTAAGGCAAGGACGCATGATGTTAATGGCATGGTGCTGTGGATAGGATGCTGGACTTAGAGCAAGAGAATTTGGATTCTAATCCCACCTCAGACACTTACTAACTGTGCATCCCTGGGAAAATCACTTAACCTCTCTCTGTGTGCCTTAATTTCCTCATCTATAAAATAAAGTGATTGAACTTAATGGTCTCTGAAGTCCCTTCCAGTTCTAAATATGTAATCCTTCAATATCTATGTAGCTTATCTATGTCAAGACACCTGCAGGAATGTTGGAAGAAGAAGGTAGGGTACTGCACCCGAGCTTCTATTCTAGCAAGGAATATTTCTTGTTGTTATTGTTGTTGTTGAGTCATTTTTCAGTCTTATCCAACTCTTTGTGACCCCATTTGGGGTTTTCTTGGCAAAGATACTGAAGTGGTTTGCTATTTTCTTCTCCAACTCATTTTACAGATGAGGAAACTGAGCAATTGGGATTAAGTGACTTGCCCAGGGTCACACAGGTAGGAAGTATCTGAGGCTGGATTTGAACTCAGAAGACGGGTCTTCCTGACTTCAAGCCTGGCACTCTATGCACCATGGTGCCACCTAGCTGCCCCACTTGAAAAGCAAGCAATAAATGTTTGTTGATTGATTTGAAAGGTAGTCACTGACGGGTACCAACAAGAGAGGGAATAAGTAGGGAGAGACCAATGTATGTAGCAGTGTCCAAGAAGGCTTCTCGGGGAGATGGACCTTAAGCTATAGCCACTGGGGGTGATCCAAGGCTGGAGGAGGCTTAACCAGAAAGAGAAAGACTGATAACTTCTGGTGCCAGGGTTCCTGGTTTGAAAGGCATCAATCACACTCTTTCTAGTCTGAACCACCTGGATTCAAACTTAACCTCAGTCAGGCATGCTGGTGGTAGTAAGGCACAATGTAGATGACAGGCATCACCCCAGGTTCTCCTGTGATACTGATTCAGATAAGTAAGAAGAGGCTGCCCTAGGTACCACTAGATGTCTGCTTGTTGAAACCCTTTCCTCTATAATTTTGCAGGATATCATAGTGGGACCTCTGTGCTCTTGTCCTGGAGAGTCAACTTTGGCCTTATAGAAACCATAGATCTAGATTTCTTTGAATTCTTGGTGACTTGGGATATCCCCAGTGAAACCATGACATGGCACCCATGATGATCATGTGTTCTTTCTGTGCATGATGGAGAGAACAGTTGCTTTTTTAACCATATGAATGAATTCTTCCAGCTAATGATTGCTTTGGGGGAATGAGAAAGATTTCTACCAGAGAAAAGGCAGCCTCTTCCCTAGTACCAATCTTTAACGGAGGATTGAATGAGGATTTAAAGGATCAATTAGTGGGGCACTTTTTCCCTGAGGACTGCCAGGACTGATTGACATGACACTGCAGTTGAGCAATTATGTAGAGGAAAAGAAAAAGAGGCAGAAGTGGTCCCAGGAAAGTATAGAAGAAGAAGAAGAAGAAGAAGAAGAAGAAGAAGAAGAAGAAGAAGAAGAAGAAGAAGAAG
>JAQQSW010003396.1:0-14702 GCA_028646575.1 Pseudocheirus occidentalis | reverse complement strand
TCTCTGTCTGTCTCTGTCTCTGTCTCTCTCTCTCCCTCTCTCTCTCTCTCTCTGTCTGTCTCTGTCTCTGTCTCTCTCTCTCCCTCTCCCTCTTTAGCCACCATCTTTATTTTCATCTTTCTCCCCCTCTTCTATCTTATCCTTATAACTAGTCATAGTATAGAACTAAAACCAGCAGTGTATTGGTCAATGTTTAATAACAAGCTCTCCAGGGGAGGGGATTATGTACACACAATACACTTTTAAGTTTAATGTGCATTATTAACATTTCCTCCATCACTTTCTTAAATCTAAACAATAATGATAATAACTAACATTTATGTAGTGTTTATTGTGTGTCAGGAAAGACAATGAACAAAATCACGTTTCATAAAATTGATCTGTTTCTGTTAAAAAAAATACACACCTTAAATTTAACAACCAGCTCTTGGGAGCTGATTCAAGCTGGTTCCAGCTTACCTTTGATTGAAATACTTAGAAATTGTTGTTTTTGTTCACTAATGTTTTCCTAACTTAAAAAGTAAAGGAATAGTACATTTTATATTACCTAAATCCTTAAAAAGAATTGCACCTAAGTGAAATTTATTTTTTACTTTATCTGGCCTGGGGGTTGGAGGGGTGCGGCTCGGTGACACAGTGAATAGACACAGTGATACGGCCCTAGAGTCAGAAGGACCTGAGTTCTAATCTAGCCTCAGACACTTAACACTTACTAGCTGTGGACCTTGGCCAAGTCACTTAACCCCAACTGCCCTGCCTCCCTCCCTCCAAAAAGCCCCCCCCCAAAAAGGAAAAAATTTTATCTGGCCCTAAGTTGATTTTGTGTGCGTATGTGTGTAGGCTTCCCACAGGAGCTGGTACCTCAGCCTCAACTGTAGATATTTGGAGGCATTAGGAAGAATCCTAAGCCAGTGCTGAGAATTTCCAGCTTCATTGGAGGTAAATACCCAGCAGAAAGGGGAGGGGAGCATTGGGCTGGAAATGAGGAAGGCCTTCTCTGTCTCCCGTGGCTGTCTGGCCGTGGGAGAGGCAGCAGAGAGTGACCCCTTCTCCCCACACCAGCAGGCCCTGTCAACACTCACCTTCTCTGGTGGAGCTGCTGGGGTAGCCAGACCCGAGCAGAGAGGGACGGCGCCCACTCACCCGGGCCCAGGGGAGCCCCTGGATTCTGTGCTGGCCTCGCAGACTCGGGCTCTCAAGGCTACTGTACACATGGGTTTTGAATGGACCTTTGTAACTTCCTCAGCATTTGGCACGGTTATACACACATACACACACGTTAAGGGTATAGTATATAGTATATACATATGTGTGTATTTATATGTTTTTGTGTGTATATATATACTTTTTAAATCTCCAAAATATTACATATGTAATAGATAAATGTATATATCTATAAGTAATATGTACACATATGTACATCTACATACAATATATAGATCAAGGTACATCTATATAGACTGTATGTATAACTATACATCTCTATATAATATGTGTTTAGAGCTTTTTTAAAAAAAGATTTCACAGACGCCTTTGATTTTCTATAGCAAAGTCATTTTTCACTATTTTATCCCCCACCCCCCATGACGAGGTGTGATCCAGGCTTTGGTCTCCCTCTGCCCAGTCCCTCTGGTGTTCGTAGGGTGGTTCCCAGAGGGCAGCTGGCTACTTCTCTCCTAAAGGTTCAAAGGACAGCCCTGCAATTCCCAAGACCTCAGTGATATAGTTTTGCCATGGATTATTAGTTGGCATCAAATTGCCAGTCATGCTTACTTAGCTTTTAGAAATGGGTATTTACTAAGGTGGTATAATAGGGACAGACACTATGCGTCTCCCATTTTCCCTTCCCCCAGCACTTATTTTAATCATCTTTGTCAATTGATCTTTTAGTCCAACAAGTTCAATCCAACAAGCATTTCTTATTTTCAGAGTATAGTGTTAGTCTCCTTAGTGCCCCTACATCTCCCTGTCCATCTTGTCTCTCCTTGACTCTTCTCTGTATCCTTCTGTAACAGATCTGCCTCTGTCTGCCAGTCTGTTTCTGTCTGTCTGTCTTAGTTTCTCTCTTTTCTTTCCATTTCATTTCAGTTTGTTGTATTTCTGGAGAAGTCCCACCCAAACTTGGTTACTGAAAGTGCAGCCACAAATCAGTTGCCCAGGTTGGAGCTGAAGGAGGGAATACTCTTTGATTTATTTATTTGTGTGTGTGTGTGTGTGTGTGTGTGTGTGTGTGTGTTCCTGGAAAAGATATGTTTGCTCATTGTAAGCAATCTTTCTCAGAAGGAAAACAGAAACAACCCACAAGCAAACGCATCTGCTCTAGGACCTTTCCTCCTCCACTTAGAAGAAGCCAAGGTCCCCACAGTGCCCACAGGATGCTGGCACTCTGAGCACCCAGTACTCTGGAGCTCAGACAGACGAAACCACTTGCCCAGGACCGCAAGGTTAGCAAGCGACTGTAGAGACTCTAGCTTGAACTTGAACCCAAAGTTTCAGTCAGCTGCTCTTTCTTTTTCTTTTTTAAAGTTTGATTGGTGACTTTGTGCATTCTCACTTCACAAATGTGTCCTGAATAACATTCTCTGAACAATTGCTTCCTTTGTCTCCACCCTCAAACTTTAAAAACAGACAAGCAAAGCCCACTGATCTAGCTGCCATGTTTGCATGCACCTGGTATGTTCAGCATCTGCAGTCCCCATCATGAGCTCTGTCTAGACTAGAGGAAGGGACATATTCCATCACCAGCCCTTGGCACCACACCATGCCTCATGCTCACTGTCCACAGTGAACAGAACTGGGAACCTGAGAATTGTGCTGCTTCAGTGGACCTCGGAAACCAGGGAGGTCATCGAGAACCAGGAAAGAGCTCCCAGTCTTCTCTAGAAGACACTGACAGAGAAGCAGTCATCCAGCCTCTGCTGAGGACCCCAGCACTGGGGGCCCGTTCCATTGGGGGACAGATCTCTTTGATGCTGAACCAAAATTGGCTTCTTTGCCCCTTGCCTAATTTAGGAGCAGAAAAAACCCAATGTCCCTTCCACGTGACAGCCTTTGGAATCCTTGAGGACGACCACCACGTTACCTCTGAGTCTTCTCTCAGTCAAAGGTCTCTGGTTTCTTTAGCTAGTGTGGCGTGAACTTGAGGCTGTTCACCATCTATCATCCTTCCAAATTATATCTGTGTCATTGAGTCTTAAAATAATCTCAGGCTTTCTCACATTGTATCTCAAAGGATGTCTGTGTCTGCAGGAAATTAATAATCAGATCATGGATTTAGGGTGCTTAGAGGTCATCCAGTCTGAGTTCAAATAAAACCCAACTTACTAGCTGTGTGACCCTGGTCAAGTCACTTAATCTGGGCTTGCCCCAGTTCCTTCATCTGTAAAACAGGGATAAGAAAAGCACCTGCCTCCCAGGGTTGTTGCACAGGTCAAAAGAGATAATAATTTTAAACTGCTTAGCACAACACTGGCACACAACAAGTGCTTAATAAATATTTCTTTGCACCTTCTTTCTTTTGTCTTTATCATTGTTCCATCTTTTAAAAGTTAATTTTCCATTATGCAACTTCCCTTCAAAAACTCCACCTCGCTTTGTGTTTCCTTTAGCTGTCCTCTCCCATCTCGAGTCATATTGACTTGTCCTGAACGTGTCATAGCTTTATCATTCTCTTTTGTTTCCCTTCTGCTAACTGCCCTTGCTTCTATTTATTGGACATTCGTATCTTTTGATGTATGAGTTCCCTGTGTATCCACATCTGTCTCTTTAAAGAACTTTCCCTATTCCTGCTCATCAGAATTATTTTTCTTTGTGGCTTCAGAATTTCATTTCTGAGAGTTTACTATTCCTCCTTAGAAGGAATTCCCTTATAGAATTTTAGTCCAAGGGAACCTCTATATCCTTCCCCTGCACCCTTTGAAATCTGCTCTTCCAAAATTTAGAATAACTTATCAGTCTGAGCCTGGCTTTCCTTTTCATCTATTCTAAAATCTAAAATGGGATCACAGCTTTTCCCCAGGATTCCCATGATTTCACCCAGCAAGCAAGTCTTTTTTTGATGGTGAGAATCAGATCTAGAATAACACTTCCCTTCACAGGTTCCCTGTGTTTTGAAAAATGAAGTTATATTAAGGCAAGCCAAGGGATTTTTAGCTGCTTTACTTTTGGCAGAAAGTGAGCTCCAGCAGATTTTCTGTTCATTGAGGTCCCATCTCTGTATCCTGTGACAGGTGTGTGACCTGTTTCTTGAGCTCAAAGTATTTATTTTCTGTCTTTAGCCAAATGGTCTGGTGCCAATATCATTTCTGCTTCTGCCTCAAATGTTTTCCACCATGCTTCCCCATCTATGCTTCCAAGATTCACTCATATGAGTATACTATGTGTATATGCATATGCATATGTATATGTACATGTACGTGTATATGTATATGTATATGTGTATGTGTATGTATATGTGTGTGTGTGTATACACACACACATACATACATGGGGGAGGATGTGGAAAAATTGGGACACTAGTTGTTGGTGGAATTGTGAACTGATTTTAAAAAGCAGTCTGGAATTCTGTCCAAAGAATTATTAAAATGCCTATTCCCTTTGGTCCAGCAATACATATCACTAGTAAATCTATTTCCAAAGATGGTTAGGGAAAAAGGAGAAGGACGAACACGTTCTAAAATGTTTGTGGCAGTTCTCTTTGGGGTGGCAAAGAGCTGGAAATTTCAGGGATGCCCATCAGCTGGGGAATGGTTGAACAAGTTGTATGTGATCGTGAAGGAATACTACTGTACTATAAGAAATGATGATTTTAGAAAAACATGGAGAGACTTGCATGAAATTAAACGGGAGCAGAACCAGGAGAGCGCTGGATACAGTAATGACTATATTGTTTTAAGAATGACTTTGAGAGAAAAAGTCATTTTAACCATTATAAATACCCAAAGGAACTATAAACAACACATGACAAAACATACTATTCGCTTCTGGAGAAAGAGCTGATGAATAGAAGTATAGAATAACTTTACATACACATGTATATTATATGTATATGTACACACATGCATATGCACATTTATATAGTAGCCACATGGTAGCCATATATACATACACACGTATATACATACAGGTATGTATATATGTACACATGTATATGAATGTGTGTATACACACATACATGCATGTATATATGTGTGTATATATACACGTACACACATATAGTAGCCCAATGGTAGCCATGTATACACACATGTGTATATATGTATATGTGTATAGGCATGTAGATATACATATATACACACATATACATATACACACATACACACATATAGTAGCCTAATGGTAGCCACCTCTAGGGTGGGGGGAGTGAAGGAGGGAAGGAAAAAAGGAAAAGAAAAAAGAAATTTGTAAGCTAACTTTATTGTCTATTTAAAAAGAATAGCAAGTTGTACATAATAGATTTGCAGTTTCATGGACAATCATCTTTTCATTCTACTATGTTATGGAATTGCTTGTTTTATTCCATAAATTAAAAAATAAAATTAATAATTTTCAATATAAAAATATATAGGCTATTCTCCTCAAGTTCCTGAGTATTGGTCAGTTCCTATTCTATTCTCCCTCCCCAGGCTGTTTGTTCTATTTCTGACCTAGGGGGCTAATCAGTGCCATGGTGATGCCTCACACCATTCCTGTCACCAGACACGTGATGTTGCCTTACAGGAGAGGAAAAAAAAATCTGTCTTTACAAAAACCAAAAAAAAACCCACAGCAAGTAAAAAAAATGAGAATTAGGCAGTGGTAAGCAGGGATGAGGAAGAAAGGGGGCGTGTGTCTGTATAGGCAGCAGGAGAGTGCAAAAGACCGTTTGTTAGGGCGAGGATGCACACCAGACTAGACTGGGGCTTTAGGCTCCAGGCTCTGGGTAAAATACACCCCAGCCATGAATGAATCACCCATTTTAATATTCTCTCCCAGCAAGTTCCAAAGATTTATGTGATCTCCAGAGGCGAGGAGGGGCAGATATACAAGTCTCTTTCACTAGGAGAAAGTTGCCCAGTTTTCTGGTCTCACAAAGACACAAAAGCGGAGTTCTCTCCGGAGACATTGACCACCCGGTCAGTGTGACCTGTGGTCGGCCGGCTGGACCGCCCTCCAAAGGCAAGGTCAGAGCGTCATTGATCTTGAGTTACAGACTCAGCGTTTTCTTCCAGTTTCTTGACTGAAGTACGACTGTGCGTTTCAAACGAGCTTTGCCCTGATGCCACAGTGGTTTTGTGGGAACTTACAAAGCTGCTGTTTCAGACTTTTCTTTTGTAACACGGATTCTTGAAAGTAAAAACAAAACAAAACAAAAACCATGAAGCTTTGGAGGACAAAGGTCTAAATCCTGGTTCTGCTTGTTGCTGCCATCGCTCTCCTCTCTGGGCCTCTTTTTCTCCATCTGTAAATGAGAGAGGTAGACAAGGTGGTCTCTGAGGCTCCTCCCAGCACTAGGTCTGTCACCGAGGGCTGTGACTCTGCTCCAGCCATCCCTGGGGTCAGCTTGACATTTAGATGGCAGCTTGTCCTTTGTGGTCATGGCCTGCATTCTACTGAAGAAGCATGCACCGAGCACCCACTGTACGCTGGGCATTGTGCTGGGTCCTGTGCAAGGGCTGGGGACCCCCCCATGACCAGTCTGTGCCTGGGGCACCGGCATCTGCTTGGCCGTATCTTACTGTAATAACTACTGTGAGGTTTGTGGAGTGCTGTGCACACATTATTCTGTAACTGATCTTATGTATGAGGTGTATACCATGGGTATATCTCCATTTTGAAGAGAAGGAAACAGACTAAGAGAGGTCAAAGTACATGACCAAGGTCACCCTGTCCTGTCAAGGGTGGAATCCGAACACGAGTCCTTCTGATACCACGTCAGTACTCTAACCACTGCACCACACAGCCTATGAGCCCCACGTGGCCAAAGTCCCATGTGCATGTTGGTTAGATTTCAGGAAATACTTATGTTGGTGAACATTTACACGGCATCATTTACGTGGTGTAAGACGCTTGCCCTATCTCACACCAATTTCTTGGTCTTTTTCCTACCCCAGTTCCCAGCACTTGCTATGCATAGGGGTCCATGAGCACAAGTGGATGCCAACCAAGCATCAATGGGAGTGGGGGGCTTCCTGGATGTCCTGGATGTCTAAGAGGCTTGTGAAGGAGGGCTCTGCAGGAGCCACAGGCCTCTGTCTGCTGGACTGGATGTGCAAGTACATAATACATTCTACCTGGAGCTTTCAAGGCTGCTCCAGCTCAGCTGGCCCTTCTTCTGTCCTCTGAATTCTAAAAAGATGAGCTCACCTCCCTCCCTCCCTTCCTCCCTCTCTCCCTCCCTCTCTTCCTTCCTTCCTTCCTTTCTTCCTTCCTTCCTTCCTTCCTTCCTTCCTTCCTTCCTTCCTTCCTTCCTTCCTCCCTCCCTCCGTCCCTTCCTTCCTTCCATCCTTCCTTCCTCTCTCCTTTCCTTCCTCTTTTTTCCCTCTTTCCTATTCTATCTCTAGCCTCCCTTCACTCTTCTCCTCCCATTGGGAAAGAAAGGAATATCAAAGCCCTTGTGACCAATATAGGACCAGCAGATTCTAAAGAGCTATTTAGTCCTGGCAGCATCTGTCCTCAGAGAGGTGACTGAGAAAACAGTTACTAACCCCCGGTGAGCTGGCCTGGGGGGAAGCCTCCTAAGTGCTTCTGCCGAGCTGGCCTAAGGACCGTCCTGGATCCATCAGACTCAGCACCTAGTTCTGTGCATGAGGCTCCCTGAACTGTTTACTGGAGGCCCCCCATCCCGAGGAGGGATGAGGCAACCTGGTGAGCAGGTCTGCTGCTACCAGGCCTGAAGTGGTCCTGTCCTCTCCTTCCCCCCATGTGGCAGGGTCGGGCCAAGCCTGCTGCCCAGCACCAGCAGGTAACTGTGGCCCCTGACATCATATTATGTGGGCAGCTTGTTGGGCATAACCCCATTACTACACTGTCTGCTTTAGCCTCAGAGGAAGGTTCAACTGAAAAATCCTGGTAGTGCCCCAGGGCACCTCTCCTGACTCAGTCTTGTGTCAAGCGCCTTAAGAGAAGGCAGAGAACTAGGAGAAACTTGTGGCTTGAGGGACAGGACCTCTTCTCCTTGGGAGGGGTCTGTAGAAGCTGAAGGTGAAGGATACGTTCCTGCTGTGGTTCAGATCTTGCCTCTCACACTCCCTGTGTATCCTTGGGCAATTTGTGAAACCTTCTTGTGCCTCAGTTTCCCCATCTATAAAGTAAAGGTGTAGGATTTGGTGGCCTCTGAGGAGCTATTAGCCTCTCACCCTATGACCCAAGCCTTCCCATGGGCTGCTAAGCTTTGGTTTACAATCTCCTTGGAGGGTGGGGAGAAAGAAGCAGAGCTGCCATGTTCCAAAGCCTGGTGTCAGCATTGTCCATCATCCATGAGATGACCCAGCTGTCATTGTGGGGATTCTGTTTTTGATGGTGCAATAAGGCAGCTGGAGCAGGGGAGGTCATGGGAGGAAGGAGCTGAGGAGGAGAGCTGTAGGTAGAGGAAAGGATGGAGAGGAGGGAAGGAAGAAAGGAAGGAAGGAAAGAAGGAAGGGAGGGAGAGAGGGATGAAGGGAGGGAGGGAAGGAGGGAGTTGGAGTTGTGAAGAGTCCGAGGTTCCTTGGCCAATGGGCCCCAGCTGGATCTCTGGATCCAGATCCCAGTATCCAAGGATCAGAGGTGATGGTGGAGCTCTCTCTCCTTTCCTGACCGACTCTGGCTAGTATCTTGTCTTGGCTGTTCCCACTCCTCAGGGAAAGGGGCTGTTGATAAATGTGGAGGCTAGCAAAGAGGAATCATAAATTAGGACGGGCCACCCTCATAGACCCAAAGGCTTTTAAGCTGGGAAGGCCCTAAGAATCATCGTGTCCAGTCCCTCCACCCTTTTGCATGAGAGAACCCCCAAGCTAGTCCAGGTGTTCAGTGGAAGAATCCAGAAAGCAGGGAAGGTGGGTGAACCAGTCAAGTTTGACTATAAACTCAGGGTCTCCTTAATAGCAAAACAAAACAGAACAACCGCCCTTATTTGGAAGGGAGCCCAGACCAGAAGTCCTGGTGGGGCACTTCAGTTCAGTTCAGTTCAGCTCAACTCAGTTCCATTCAGGAAGGCCAGGTGGCAGTAGTGTCTAGAAAAGTAGGGTTTTGAGCAGGGGAGACCTGAGTTCAAATCTGACCTTTGACACTAGCTGTGTGATTCTGGGCAGGTGACATCACTCCTCAGCCTTGGTTCCTTCATCTGTAGAGTGGGGACAGCTATAGCACCAGACTCCCAGGGCTGTTGTGGGGTAGGAGAGGAGGAAAGGGACTGAATATTTCTGCCATGATTACCCGTGCCAGGCACGGTGCTAAGTGCTTTTTACATGTAGCCTAACTTACAAATTAAGTGTGCCACAAGTCTTGTTCTCAAGTAGGGAGCTCACAAGACAGTGGGAGGGAGCACATGTGCTGTTACCCTGTTGTTTCTCAGGCATGTCTGCCTCTGTGACCCCATCTGGGATTTTCTTGGCAGAGATATTGGAGTGCTTTGCCATTTCCTTCTCCAGTTCATTTGACAGATGAAGAAACTGAGGCAAACAGGGTGATGTGACTGACCCAAGGTCACATAGTTAGGAAGTGTCTGAGACTGGGTTTGAACCTGGGAAGATGAGTCCTCCTGACTCTAGGCACTAGCCTGAAAATTTCCTATTCCTAATGGAATTCCTAAATTCCATCTATCTGCCCAGGGGCACAGGGATGGGAGAGCACAGGAAGACCGCCAGAGCAGATTCTGTTAGTTTGGTTTGGGCCGAGTGTGAGGGGCATCTGGGCCAGGAGAGAGAGAGAGAGATCTCAAGCTAGAGGGGCCCTGGAGGCTGGGGGGTGGGCTGCATCTAGGGAGCCAAGCAGCTAGGGCTTTGCTTGTTTTTTCAGGGCAGATCTTGTTCTTGGAAGGCAGGCCACATGAAACACAGAGGCTTTCTTTTTTAAAAGAACCATGTGAGATAGATCCTAAGGAGGGTCCTTTGGTGAGCATGCCCAGATTTTCTGTTGTGTAAATTTGTATTTTCCCATCCTGAGTTTTTCTCAAATGAGGCAGCCACGTATTGGGTGACCGGTCCTTTGGAAATATGCTATTCCAGTCAGCTAAGCTGGCTCCAGTAAAGCAGGAAGAAATAGCTAATTTTGTTTGCCTTTGGGGCTGGTCTTTTTCTTTTACCTTAAAGAGACAAAATCTCTAATATGACTAGACAGCTCTTGAAAGAGGCAACGTGGCATGGTAGATAGTATGTAGGCTAGGCTTGGACTCAGGAAGACCTTGGTTCAGTCCTACCTCTGATACGCATTAGCTGTGTGACCCTGGGCAAATTACTTAATTTATTTGAACCTCAGTTCTCATCTGTGAAATGAGGGGGCTGGACCAGATGGCATATGACTCTCTGAGCCATGAGATACATTCAGCCTATATTAAGTATCAGCTATAATAATGATAACCAGCATTTATATAACATGTTAAGGTTTGTAAAACACTTTACACATTATTACATTTGATGTTTAAAACAATGCTGTGAGGTTGGTGGCATTAGCTTCATTTTACAGATGAGAAAACAGGTTGAGGGAGGGTAGGACTTGCCCAGGATCATCCAGCCAAGAAGTGTCTGAGGTAGGATTCAAACTCGGGCCTTCCTGACTCTAACTAAGCCCAACATTCTAAGCACTTTGCCACACATGTATGAAGAAAAGCATTACGTGCTGTGGGAGATTGGATAGAAGACATCTGTGCAGGCACCCGTAGAACCCCAGAGTTGGGAAGAACCTCGAAGGCCAGCTATTCTTAGGGGGACAGGAATACCTTCTCCATTCAACATCCGTCAACACCTGCCACCTCACTACCTCCTGAAGCAGCCTGCTCCTCTTCTAAATTCTTGGGGAAATTTTCTATACATGAAGTTTCAAACTGCCTCTCCATGATTTCCATCCACTAATTTTGCCCCCTGGGGACAAGCAGAACCCTTTTCTACTTCATAGACCTTCAAATTCTTCCCATAAGTCTTTTCTTCTTCAGGCTAAAGACTCAGTTTGGGGATGAAGTGAAGTGTAGTAATTAGGAAAATGCAATGGAGTCCATTGGTGAGTAATCAAACTTTCTTCTCTAATGGATGGAAAATACTGTGCATTCCTCTGGAGGCTCTCCACATTGTCAGTGTCCTAACACGTGGTACCCAGAACTGAACATGGGGCTCACAGTGTGGACAGATGCAAAGGGAGCACACGAACAAGACCATCGCTGATAGCATTCTGCCAGCACAGCCTCTCCTTGAGTCTTCAAAGAGCCCATTGGCTTTCCTGGATGCCGTGTCTCATCTTTGACTGGAGGACCACCTGTTTGAGATGCCATAGAAGGGCTCTGGCTCAGGTCTACTGGCCTCTGATTCCTCTCTCCAGTCTTGGATCCTGTGACTCTGTTTCTAAATTGTTAAACACTCCAGACCTTTTTCATATGAGATGTTGCATAGACAGGCCTTTCTCATGAAGGGGCTTTTTTGAGCCTAAGAACAGGACTTAAATGTTCTATTTCTATTAATTGTGGTCTTATTAGATTAGCCTGACTGTAGCCCAGAATCCGAGGAGAGAAACACAGAAAGAAAGCTTCAATTAAAGTACTATGTGAGCTCAACAAAGTGAGGGATTCCTTCCGGAGGAGAAGTGAGGAGAAGACTTTTTAGAGCAGTTGCTGAAGCTGGACCCTACAGGCCGGGCCAGAATTAAGTGAGGGAAGAAGTGCTACAGAATACTGAATGAAGGCACAAAGTCAGGGAAGCCCAGAGACTCTTTAGGGAGAGGACAGAATCATAGTAGAATCATGGTGTCATAGATTTAGAACTTGAGGAGACTTTGGATGTCATCTAGTCCAACACCTTTATTTTACAGATAAGGAAACTGAGGCCTCAGTGAGCTGATCTGTCCAAGGTCACACAGCTAGTAAGGAGCCAAGCCAAGATTTGAACCCAGGACTCTTGCTTACAAATCAGTGCTCTTTCCACCGTGTCACACTTTTTGGATGAACTATGGGGCTCACAAAAGGGAGTAGCTTATGTGTGGGGATAAGAATGGAAGGGTAATTGGGGTCAAATCCTTGAATGCTGGTAGAAGGGATCAATAGGAATTCCCTGAAGGTTTGGGGTTTGGAATATGAGTGGAGCGGTGTGGTGCTCAGAGCCTATGCACCGAGGAAGTGGCATTGGAGGTAGAGGTGGGAGGAGAGACTTGGGGCAGGACGCTCCCATTGGACTGAGTTTTCTAAGGACCATTGTGCAAAGGGACACATTGTGCCAGTGGGGCTCTTTGTGTTCTCCAACTTAACCACCCTCCCCAACCCCCATCTGATCCCCTGAGCTTGAAAAGCCAGACTAGGATGAATAGCCCTTCTGTTGTTGGGGGGGAGCCCTACCTGTCATGTGGAACCCTCCCTAATCAAAGGTGCTCTGTGCAGGTAAGAAGCTCAGAATTCAGTCCCCACCGCCGCCTCCAACCACACGCCATTTGTAACATCCCCTCACACTGAGTAAGCCTTGTACCACAAAGCTCGGTGAGGGCAGAGGGTGTCGTGTGTGCTGGCAATTTGGGAATGATCTTGGATTCCTGGTAAAGAATCACACCATTGTCTCCGAGCTGGGTTCTCTTGGGCTTCGGAGGTCTGAGAGAGAATGTAGATGCCAATAATGCTAGTCTCTCCTCCGAAATGTAAGAAATGAAATTATGTGTGAGAGATCTCATGCTTTATAGAAGCCAGAGTTAGGGGAATGTTTGTAAATGTTCTAAAAATGTCACCATCCTTAGTGCTGTCTGGTCTGCCTCCCTCACGGCAGATGGGGAAAGGAGGCACCCCAGTCTAAGGGTGTGAGCCCACGGGCTTGTGTGCTTGTGTGTGTCTGTGCGTGTGTGTGTGTTGGGATTACCATTACCTGGGGCTTGCTTGCCGAGGGGATCAGTATATCCATGGCCTCTGCATATACATATCCGCCAGTAGTCAGAACCTTCCCAAGAAGGCTACAGCTCTTCTTCTACTTGCACAGCATTTCAAGAGCCCAAGGTAAACTGAGGCCTCAGAGCAAGCCTTTCTTTCTATTCCTCTTCCTTCCACCTTTTTCCTTCCTCCTTTTCCTTACTTTCCTTCCTACCTGACTTTTTTTTTTTAACATAACAGGGGATTGAGCCTCATGGTACAAGAGCAGGGCTAAAGCTACAGGTGTCATCCCCAGAAGTAGCCAGGTGATCTCAGGGTCGCACTCTGGGCCTCCAAATATAACCCCACATATACTCCATGACATTCAAGCCCTGTTACATCTATAACATAGTTGTTTTCATATGTTCCCCTATCCTGCCCTCCCCCCCCCACAATCAAGTTCCCTTGTTATGAAAGAGAAAAACAGTTAAGCAAAATCAAGGGACGCATCCCCTGTGCCCAGCAACATCTGGGGCCTCTCTGACTGTGCTGATCATACCTGGTCATTGGATCCTGATGACCCAGAGGAAGAAGTGAGGCCGGTGCCTTTGCACCTTCTCTCTCTCTGTCTCTTTCTGTCTCTCTCTCTCTCTCTGTCTCTCTCTCTCTCTCTCTCTCTCTCTCTCTTTCCTCCCTCCCTCCCTCTCTCCCTCCCTCCTTCTCTCCCTCCCTCCCTCTCTCTCTCTTCCCCCCCCCCTTTTCTCTCTCTCCCCAGAGGACACGCTGAGTGTGCAGCCTCACTTAAATCCAATTCACTCGAGCATCGTGGCACCGGCTTCCTGATGTCACAATCCTTTTCAAAAACAAAGGACAAACAGCAACGTGCAACATTCCTAGGCTCTCGCCTTTCTACTGAAAGGAGGGAAGAACATTTCCAGACTGAGGAATGGATGAGATTACCTATACGATAATTGCATTTATATAGCGCATTGAAGTCTGCAAAGGGCTATGCACTGCACGTGGCATCCTCATAACAGCTGTGGGAGGTACGTGTTATTACTACACCCATTTTACAGCTGGGGAAACTGAGGCGGGGCTAAATGACATGCCAGGGGTCACACAGGAAGTGTCTGAGGCAGAATTTGACTCCATCTCTCTATCCAACAATCTACCTTTGGCGCATACGTCAAAATGCTTGTTCTAGGGAGCAGTTCTGGTATCTTGCTTCTCCGATCTTGCCCTTTCGTTATCTTGGACGGTCATGAACCTCAGATCTCTACCCCCGTTGCTAATGTTTGATTCCGCCCGAGAACCGCAGACCCTCACACTGATGCGGGTCTCAGCCTGGAAGCCCCTCCCCCCGGAGCATGTAGTCTTCCCCTGTGGATGTAGCTGAGTTCCAGGCCCATGAGAAGGGGGCTCCACTGTGACTGCCAGAGTTCAAGAGCACCCAGCCCTCGAGAGAGCTGCTTGTGCATGAAGCGTCGCCCCGCCCAAGAACCAATGGGCACCGTCTCTTCTTCAATCAGAATGCCACCTGAGTGGTGCAGCCGCGTCCTTCCAGACCGGCGCCTGCTAGCCTCTGGGGAAGGGGGGAGCAAGGGGAGAGGGTAAAGGGAAAAGGGCCCTTTGTTTGGGTTGTGCCCAGCGTGTCCTCTGGGGAGAGAGAGAAAAAGAGGGGAGGAGAGGGGGGGAGAGAGAGAGGGAGAGAGAG
>JAQQSW010003395.1:0-14702 GCA_028646575.1 Pseudocheirus occidentalis | reverse complement strand
GCCTTACAGTGGGATCAATGTTCTGGGCTGGGGGGTAGGGGCAAAAAGGGGAGAAAATCTGTAACTCAAAACTCTGTGGAAATGAATGATGTAACCAAGAAAATAAATTAAAATTTAAAAAAAAAAAGTCAGCTGTGGTGAGGAATAGAACTCATCTCTAAAATGGACAAGTACCTAAGTGCTGTCTCTTCCCATCCCAAATCTGGTCAATAAAGTAACTCAGCAGAGGAAGGGAGAACTTGCTTATAAGTCAGTGCACAGTCTAAAGACAGCAAGCAGTCCCTGCTAGTCTTCTCCCATGAACGAGTTGGGCTAATAAATCAGTTTTCCATCCCACATCCTAAAATATGTCAAACTATCTGCTCTTTTAGTAGAAAGAAATTCAATTTACCTATCAAAGAAAATCAACTTACTGACTTGACTAGTGAAGAGCTCTATCAAATGCAAAGACTCAGAAAGGACTTCACTAGGCAGTGGCAAGGGGTGGTGGCAGCAGACTACCTGGGCTAAACCCTGAAGGAAGCTAGAAACTTAAAGCTTGGTTAACAGCTTGCACAAAGGCCTGGAGATGAGAGATGAAATCTGTTGTTCCTGCTACAGCCAGCTTCCAGGCCAACTGGGATGGAAGAGTGTTGGACTAGGAGTAAAAGGAAATGAGTCTGGAAAGATAGAGATGCAGAAGAATTTAAAGGCCAGGCTGGGGACTTGGTTTTTTTTATCACAAAGGCAATTCTAGGCCAGAAATCTGTCAAAGAAAATTTCCCCTTAAAAAAAAAAAAAGACTCCTAAATTCAAGGTTCTGTCCCTGGTACACAAATAATTCCATCCTTAAGCATTTACTTATGTTGTGGCTGGGGATCATACATGCTATCAGTAACATAGTAAATAAAGCTTCTCTATTCTCTATTGTTGCAAATGCTCCTCCAGATGACTACTGAGACAATATGAAAAGATTAGCAAATAAAAAAGCAGTCTAGGCTTTTGGTCTCAGATATACCCAGCAATATTCTTCGTCTCCTACTGCTTCCCATACCTGACAACTTCCACAAAAAGTCACTAAAGAAACAATTCCAAGTAAAGCACATCAGTATATCTGACCTGTCAGTATCACTCTAGATGAGAATACAGTAGTACAAAGTACCTTCTCCTTTCTTGGCAATTCCCAAAAGTCTTCATTTTTCCATCTTCTATACAAATCCTAATTGCCAAGATCTCTAGAGTTCATTTTTTTTTTGTCTCTGTAATATGCACAGTAGTCATTCCCATCTACAGAATTTGGAATGAATAGGTAGAGAAAAGAAAATCCAACATATTTTTTAAATGACTAGACTTGTCCAATCTAAGAAAATCTGGCTTTAGTTCTGGAGGTTTTTAACTCTTTACTTCCCTATTTTTTACTGTAAGCTTAACTGGATTTTTTTTAAGAAGGGGGTGATATTCTTGGAAATGTTTTTGGTTCTATCACTTATCACACACCACAGTCTGTGACCACATTCTTCACGTTTTGCTTTTTTGTTGAAAATTCTGTTACTCTTCTAAATAAATATTTTTAAATGGAAAAGATGAGGCCTCAAAAATCTAAAATGCACATATTAGCTTAACCCCAAACATCCAAACTCCTAATCAAATGAAAGTATGCATAGAAATAATATCCTGATACAGGTTTACCCCAAATACACAGACAACAGAAATATATATAAGACCAAAAGCTATTCCCTAGAAGATATGTTGTCAAAGGATGGAAACAAACAATTCATAAGATATCTTTAAGAAACAATGCTTCAAATTCCTAATAAGAGAAATGAAAATCAATACAACCCTGAGGTTTCATCTCAAACCTTACAAGCTGACAGTGACAAAAGTTTGGAACAGTCAATATTGAGGGGACTTGTGGGAAGATAGGCACGCTAATGAGTTATCGGTGAAACTGTGAATCAGTAAAACCATTTTGGAAAGTAATTTTTATGCAAATAAAGCAACTAAAATGTCAATACATTTTACCCAGAGATATTTCTCTACCATGCATATATCCCACTTATGTCATCGATAAAAATCTACATATATACATCTAAATTTTTATATTAGTACATTTTATGATAGCAAAGACCTGGAAATAAAATAGATGCCCATCAATTGGGGAATGGCTAGATAAAACGATGGTATGTGAAAGTTACAAAATGATTACTGTGATGTAAAAAGTGACATATGTGATATATACAGAGATGTATGAAAAGCCTTACATGAACTGAGGCAAAGTGAAGTAAGCAGAGACAGGAAAACAATTTACACAATCATTACAACAATGCAAATGGAAAGAACAATAACCACAAAACAATCAAAAGTGACTTTACAAAATTACAGAGCAAGCATAGCCTCAAAGAAGAGACATGGGAAAACATTACCACCCTATTCCTTTGCAGAGGGGGGAGGTCACTGGGTGTGGAAGACTGCATATACCTGTCAGACATTTTTCAATGTACTGATCGGTTTTGTTGATTTTTTTTCTTCTTCCAGTTTTTCTTTTTTTAGAGATAAAGGGAATATGTATCTTTAATAAAAAGATAAGGGAAAACTTAAATGATTAAAAATGACATCAATAAAATTTTATTTCAAAAAAAGATTTTAAAATGAAGTGAAATGTAAAATTATACTAAATGTAATAGGTTAAAAAACAGAAAGTAAGAATATCCTGGGAAAGCCCCAAATATTTAAACCAAAATTTTCCCCAAACTACAGTCAGCTATTGAGAAACAATTCAAAACCTGCCCTTGATCTTAAATTTTCTATTTTAGAGGAAGGGAACATCATTCTTCAAAACTTCAGTGTCCAGGTGGCTAGGTGGCACAGTGAATAGAGCAGCAGCCTGGAATCAGGAGGACCTGAGCTCAAATATAGCCTCAGACACTTAACACTTTATGGTCATGTCACTTAACCCCAACTGCCCTGCCTTCCCCCCTCCAAAAAGAAAAAAAAATACTTCAGGGTCATATTTGACTCTCTTCTCACTTCCAGCATGGATCGAATCCCAACAAGTGCCTAATCCTATGGATTCTCTATAGCATAACACAGTCTTCTCTTGATTTCCACTTCTACTATTATCTGGACAATTATAATAGCCACCTAATTGTTCTCTCTCTCCCCAATCCATCCTTAACACTGCTGCCAAGTTAATCTTTTTTAACCCTCAGATCTAATACATAAAAGTCTGTCTTGGCTACTTATTACTTGCATGTGACATTGGGCAAGTCACTTTACCTCTACAATTCTATTTCCTCATCTGTAAAATGAAGGGGTTGGTCTCTAGATCAACAGTATGAAATTCAAAGAGATAAAGGGCCACTACACAAGAATCTCTGTAGGCTACATATTGACTTAGGTTTTAAATGTAATAATATCTATGTTTTATCATGTTTTTATTTATTTTGTTAAATATTTCCCAATTACATTTTAACCTGGTCCGTCTGCACTCTGGAGCGTTGGGAGTATGGCGGGCCACGTGTCTGACACCTACTATCTCAACGACCTCTAAGATCCCTGCCAGCTTTGGCTAGACCTATGACCCTGATATTCAGGGCCCTCAGAGAACTAGTTCCACCCAGCATTCCATACCACTTCCTTCCTTTAGTGAATTCTGGGTTCCAAACTGAGCTGAACCTATTTCCCTCTTGCTCTTGTTTACCTTAATTTACTTATGATATATACCCTGAATGGACAGTACCTGACCCAAATCTTTGTGCTTGCTAAAAATCTTTCCTTTCAAGGTCCAGTTCAGATACCAAGTCTTTATGCACAGTGCCAGGAACATAGGAGACACTTAATAAATGCATGTTCCCTTCCCCTTTCCCTGATACCACCAGCTAAAAGTGAGCCTTTAACCTGTCATACTATTTACTATCTCTTTTCCTATGCATTTTATTATATCTATGAGTGATAGTTATTTTGTGCACATGCCTCTTCCTCATTACGTAAAATGGCCTGTAAACTGTTAAAGTTGGGTTGGTTTGTTTTTTCATCTCTGAAACATCTTGAACATAGAGGCTCGTACACAGCAGACACCTAAAAAATATTTACTCAATTATGATCATACCCGTTTAAATAAAACAAACAATACTACATCCATGAGGGTAACATGAGCAGTGAGGAATCGTATAAACAAAGGTCGATTCCCCTTAATTCTAAAGTGCCCTTTTTTTGCATCTAGTGATAGTCAAGAAGTTAAAGTCAACTTCAAATACTGTCATCACAGTCAAATACTGTCATCACACTAAATAAACTCCATTCCTTCCGTTAATGCTGTCTTATGCTTAGCATTCCATCTAGATGCAATAGTTTAAGTCAAAGAAAATAGCATTTTTCCACCAAATTCCCAAAATTTAAATACCCCTCTAAAATGGAGTCTTTCATCACAGCTCAAAATAAGCCCATATATTTTCAAACTCCACTGTGTCTTGTGGCAAACAGACTACATTTCCAAAAGAAATCCCTGAGCTGCCCTTCAGGTGCCAGCAGCTGAAATAGTTTTAAGCTGCCACTCAGACCATGAAGTCATGGCAACACCATACATAATGTAAAAATTGTACTGTAAGAAACACATGGCAACTTGTGCAAAATAAGTAAACAATCTCCTGAATCTCACAGGCTACATTCTCTCTACTTCCATCTCCCCACAATCACTGACACAAGTCTTAAACAAAGCAATCCTGAACTGGGACAACTTCAGGAGGACAGTCACTGAAGCAACAAACAGATGGCACTCTCCAGGATTATATTCTCAAAATAATGGAACTAAATTACTACTGAATGGTCACTGCACATTAAAGCCTCAAGGCTTTAATCTCAAAGACCTAAAATTAGTAATATTTTAACTACTTGTATCAGAATTTAGCTTTTTTAATATTCCAGGAGGAAAAAAAAATCTTTCTGCCTTCTCATTTTGTCTTATGTAGCTCTGGGGGTTGCCTGAATATAAAGTAATGGGGTAACATGAATATTTCCTACTTTGGTTAAGGCAACAGAGACTGGACTGTTAGCAATATATCAATGAGACCAATACATAAACTAAATAACAGCTCACTAACGGAAACAATCCTTAATATTCATAGTTCTTAAACAAGTCCCTAGCACCCCTGGTTCACATACTCCAAAACCTATTGGCCATCCCTCAGCTAATACATCCTCTCAATTCAACTTAATTAACATTTATTAATCATCTACTACACATCAGGCACTGTGGTAAGGACTGGGATTACAAAAATAGGCAAAAGAATGTGCCAGCCCTCAAGGAGCTTTCAATCTAATGAGAGAGCCAACATGCAAAGGAATATGTACAAAGCAAGCTATATAAAGGACAAATAGGGAATAATTAAAATAGGGAAAGCACTGGAATTAAGGGGGTGAGGGAAGGCCTCCCATAGGAAACCAGAGAAATCGGTAGGAGGAGTTGAGGAGGGAGAGCATCCCAGGTATGAGAAAATGACTGGAGTAGAGTGATAAAAGAGTCCTGTGTGTGTAACAGCCAGGCCTGAGTCACTGGATCAAAGAGTACATGGAGGGGAATAAGGCACAAGAAGACTGCAAAGGTAGGAAGGAGCTAGGTTAGAAAGGGCTTTGAATAACAGAGTATTTTGTATTTGCTCCTAGAGGCAATAAGGAATTTATTGAGTAGGGAGGTAACATGATTCAGACATTCATTTTAGGAAAATCACTTCAGTAGCAGAATAGAGAGAAGACAGTGAAGCTGGAAGACTTGAAACAAGCAGACCCACCAGTAGGACAGTGCAGTAATCAAGGGGTGAGGTGAGAAGGACTTGCACTAGACTGTTGGTAGTGTCAGTGGAAGAGGGGGCCACATCCCACATCCGAGATGGAGCAAAGATGAAAACCACGGGCCTTGGCAACAGCTTGGATGGGGGGGGGGGGGAGGGAAGAGGTGGGGAATGTGAGCCACAGTGAGGAGGTGTCAAGGATGCCTCTGAGATGATGGGCCCAAGGGGCTGGGAAGATATGTGGTCCTCTACTTTAATACAGAAGGGGAGGGAGTTTAAGTGAGGGAAATGAGTTCTATTTTGTACATATCGTCTCTTGGACATCTAGTTCTCTCCATTCCAGGCTTCAAGATCTCATGTTCTGCCACAAGAAAATAGCATGAATGTCAGACAATAATCATTTATTAAGCACCTGCTATGTGCTTAATGGGTGAGTAGACTAAGAAAGGCAAAAGATAATCCCTGACCTCAAGGAGCTCACACTCTAATAGAAGAGACAAATCTAAATGCCTCTACACTGTCTGAAACATTCCACCATGAATGTGGGCTCCTTGTACATTTTCACATTCAAATTACCCTATTCCATCTAATTATTATTTGATTATTTATTAATGATACTTCACGTAATAGCACAGTATTGAACTTCATTAATACAGAAGGCTGCTGTACTTGTAAAAGCCCCACACAATTCCACAGGCAGGTAGGCACTTAATATAATTTGATAAAACCAATGATCCATAATAGCATTAAATTCAACTTCAGACTTTGCTCTCTGCCATCTCCCTGTCAGTTTCAAACGTTAACTTCGTTGAAATACTGAGTCATACATAAGCCAATATTCCAGGGGCGAGCAATTTTGGTTCCAATATTTTCCAGAAGCAAAATCCATTTTCAATTTGACTGCAAGCGAGCTTCATGCCAATGCCGGGTGATGGAAGCCAAATTCTAATACTTAAAAGTTCAGAAGTTTTCAAAGCTGTTTGCCGAAGTATGACACACAGTATAACCTGTCACCACCCAAATATCCTGCAAGTAGGTCTACACTTGATTAAAAATTCCTAAACTAGAGGGATTTTTGTAGGCCTCGGGATAAGCTTCCAAAAAAGCCAGAGGCTGTCAAGACAGGCTTAAGTTCTCCTTACAAGTTCTGCAGGGCACTGGGGCATTCTCCATCACTCACCATCAGGGCTGCAAGTGGTGTAAATTAAGATTCTTGTCTTAAGCGATACTTTTTTCTTCCCCACCCAAATCTGAGAAACCCAAAGTGAAAAGGGGGGTTTGGGGGAGAAGGGGGAGGGATGCTCCCTGAACAATGCTGTCCAAATGACACGAGCACCTGGGAAACGGAGCCGAGTCCGCAGTGACGAGTCCAGGACCCCCGATGAATGAAGGCAGACCCCCTCCCGGCACCGGCGGCCAACGGAGCAAAGTGCTCGCCCGGTCCCCCAAACTTTGAAGTAGGGGATCAAGGAGCGGGGTACCGCTGGGGGGAGGGGTCGAAAGGGGGGGGAGAGTCTTTCCTGCTTTCTCCATCAGCTACTTTTCAGGGGAGTAGGGGCACCGAGGCACCTGGATCCCCGGGCAGGTAGCGATCCGCCCGCGCCCCTGCCCCGTCGCAGACCCGCCTCTCCGGCACCCGGGCAGAGCCCTGAGCGGCTGGGGAGGAGGGGACCGCGGGACGCCCGCCCCCGCCCCCCCGGGCCCGCCAGCGGGGCGTCCAGGAAGCGGCGGGTGCCCCCCGGCGCGCGCCCGCCCGGGCGGGCTCGGCCCCCGGGGGGCCGCCGCAGCCCCAGCCCCCGCCCCAGCCCGCGCGCCCGCTCCCTCACTCACCGAGGGCAGAGGCGATCCCAACTCTTCGTCCTCCGCCGCGCGGTGCGGCGCCCTGCCGCCCTCGGCCCGGCCCGTCCCGTTCACTCCGCCGCCTCTGCCGCCGCCCGGGGGAGGAGGGAGCGAGAAGTGAGCGAGGGAGGCCGAGCGAGCAGGAAGGGAGGAGGTGCGGAGGGGGGGGCGAGGGAGAGCAGGGAGGGGGGAAGAACCGAGCGCGAGCGCGAGCGTCCCGGCCCCGCTGAGCGGCGGCGTGCGCGCTCCCGGGCAGCCTCCCCTCCCCGGCCCGCTCTGGAGGCGCGTGCACGCGCCGCTTGGCTCGCCCGCTCTCCCTGAAGCGAGGGAGAGAATCCTGCCTGCTGCTCTACCCTCACCCACCGGAGCCCGGGCTCTTGGCTCCCTGCGCGCTGCCTCAAAAGCCTCCCACGCGCGCATCCCCAGGCACCCGAAGCGAGCTGCTGCACAGGCAGGGGAGCGGGGGCTGAGGTCCTGCAGAAGGCTTATTTCCTTTTCTCTGGGCTTCTGCAAGTGGATTAGCCTTTAGCCCGGACTCCGTGCGCGCATCGTGGGGACTCTGAACCCCCACACCCCCGGCTCTTCGCAGGAGTTACCCAAAAGGCCATCTCTCCTTTCTAACACCCAAATCTCCCCATCATTAAAATGCCGCAGATGGGGAGCAAACACCCCTGGGTCCCCACCGCCAGTGCCAGAGATCCCCTCCATCCCCGCCCTAGCATCGTCTGACTCAGCATCGTCTTCTCCTTGGGAATTTAGTCCGTCCATCCACACCCCCCAGCCCAAGTCCTTGTCACAGCCATCCATTGACCTTCAAATCACTTTTACTCCTTTCTCCAGGAATTCAATACCGGACTGCAGTTCTCTGAAACGCTACTTTCATACTCCCACATATATCTTGTTGCCCTCTCAAATAGCTTAGAATACCAGTTTATCAGCTCTCGCATCACCCTTCACTTAACAGCTTGCCTCCATTCCATCCAGCCACAAGGACAGTCATACCCTAGCCTAGACCTCACCATCACCTCCTGGACTTTGATTTCGGAAATTTCCCTTTTTGGTCTCTTCTTTCATCTCTCAGCTTCTCTCCTATTCTTTGTCCTCACAGCAACCTTTAGGCTTTCCATACCTCCCAGTGCTCTCAGTCCATCAACCTACCGTGGTCTCACTTTCCTTTCTTCTCAGTCTAGTCTAGAGTCTGTGGTTGACTAGTTCAGTTATATGCTGACTGTGCCCTATGCCCAACCCTCAGCCCTGGCTCAGTGCCACCAACTCCCTTTTTCTTCACTTGTACTTCTTGTAGAGGTCTTCTGAAGAGCTGCTAAATAAGTCACAACATCATTTCACTGGGTCACAGGGTCACAAGGAGAAGGTTGCCCTAAGTAGCCAAGGAATACCTACTCTAACCCCTGAACCCAATCCCATGCTGCCTCACTCATGTCTCTCTAGATTAAGAGTGACCTCTTCTCTTCCACCTTCCTCTCTCTAGAAACCCAGAAAAAGATAAATTCAAAGACATTACCAACTTGATGAACTCTTAGCAAAATTGTTCTCCAGGGCTCTTTCCTCTTTCTTTGTATGTGCTTTCTTGGGTGTCTTCAACTCCCTTCAGAAAACATATAACTTCCTAATCTAAATATCCAGCTCTATTCTCTTGCTAATCCTATGTTGTCAACTGCCTTTTGGAACCTACATTTGAAGGAGCAAGTCAAAGGCAGCCATGTCTACATTCCTCTAAGGACAGGAACTATTAATATAATCCAACAAGTCACACCAAGAAAAAATAGACATACAAAAGGGAAATCAGAAGGGAGCAATGTCACTGGAGCAAAAGGATATAAATGTATATAAATGCAATATAATTTTAAGAATCTTAAAAACTAAGAAAACTATGAGAAGATGTATATGAACTGATGAAGAATGAAGTAAGCAGAACCAGGAAAACTTTGCAGAATGCAGTAATATAAATGGAATTAACAATTACAAAAAAAAAAGAATGAACACTACAATTGTGACAGTAAAATTTAGCATTGGAAAATAGTTAAGAAAATATACCTCCCTTCAAAGGTAGGAAATGAGAGTCTGGAGTGTTTCAAATAGGCAACTAGCAGACAGGACTCTGGGTCTGGAAAACCTAAATTCAAATCCAACCTTAGACTGACTGTGATCTTGGGCAAGTCATGTAAACTGTCTGCCTCAGTTTCCTCCTCTGTAAAAATGAAAATAATAATAGCATTTACCTCACAATATTGTTGTGAGGATCAAATGAAAAAATATTTATAAAGTCCTTAACACAATAATAATAGCTGCTATCTAAATACTAGCTATTATATATTTTTGTCAGTTTATGTCTAGCAATATTTAGCTGGTTTTGCTGAACTACATTTTTTCTCTTTTTATTCTTTCTTATAAGGTATGGTTCACTAGGTACAGGAAAGGTAATTTGACAATAAAGGTAACAGAAAAACAAAATAGAGCAATAATTTTTTTAAAAAAAGAGAAATATCATTGTCAACAACATAAAGAGACAATGCAGCAAAGGTCATTTTTTCCCAGTACTGGAAACATATGGATTTATGCATGTCTAGAATGCTGAAATATTTTTAAATAAATGTTTTTAATAAACATGTTGCCTAGAGCATTGACAGGCAGTGTGACACAATGGATAGAGAGGTGGCTTTCAAACCAGGAAGTCAGGTGAAGAAGCCTTTATAAAGCTCTACTATGCACCAGACATTTGCTAAATTCTGGGAATACTAATACAAGGAAAAAGAAAGTGCCAGCCCTCAGGGAACTTACATTCCAATGGGGACAGTCTACACATTAAAAAAGAGGCCATAGATATTGGTGAAGTCCTGAGAGTCAGAAGCAGAGCTGATAAAGGAGTGAAGAAGGATGGCTGACTTGGGCCCTTCCTCAAAATTGAGATGCTGGTACGAACTCACAAATGAAAGAAGACTCCAGAGGGGAGGGATCTTCCAGGATGAGAATGCCACTGGGAAAATTTCCAAGATGAGACAGCAACCGTTAAAAAAAAGACTAGAGTTCCAGTCTCGTTGCTTATGCTGATAGCTGTTTGACTCTGATCAAGTCATTTAATTTACCATTGCTCCATGCAAAGGTGATATAATTTGATGAAAAGGTGCCCAACCTGCATCAATAGAAGTTTCTTAATCTGGAATTTCTATGCGCTGATGAAATCACAGGTCCAGTGCCTATCCCCTTAAAATGAAAAACAAAGTTGGGGGTGGGAAGGAATTCAACAAAGGGAGGGAGAAAGAACATTCTAGACCAGTTCTCAACCTTCCTAACGCCTCGACCCTTTAATTCTTATATTCATATGTGGGTGTATCTGCATGTGGGAGAACCCACCTGGAGAGAGGAGCAGTGTCTCAGTTCCTAAGACCATTGGAAATATGTTTTTCTGATGGGTCTTAGGCGACCCCGTTCAAACACCCTAAAGGGGTCACGACCTACAGGTTGAGAACTGCTTTTCTAGACCTAGGAAACAGCATTGACAAGGGCATGGAGTCAGGAAAGTTCAGAGCACATTCAGAGGACCAGAAGTAATCTAGTTTGTTTGCAACATTGAGTGTATAAAGAAACAGTGAGAGATAAAACTGAAAGGGTTAGCAGTGTGTTCCACCAGGTTGTGTATGGCTTTAACTGTCAGGTTAAAGAGTTTAAGCAAAAGTCACTGAAGACTTTTAAACAGAGGTATGACAGGAGTGGGTTACAATTCCATGCATGTACAGGTGCAGTAGTTTTGAGGGGGAAAAAAGAGCTCTATTCCATGGCCACACACACACACACACACACTGCCTTAATCAAAACTAACTACCTCAAAAATATGTCCTATTGATCAGGAGGACAAGGTAAAAGGGTATAGAATGATTTTGTAAAACCTCTTCCCTTCCTCAATCTTAAAAACAACTCTGAGCACACGCTGACTGACAGTAGACCTGGCGGTTCAGTTGGATCATTTTCATGTAGAAAGGACAATGTGTACCATATTATTTATTACAGTCATTCTTCAAATGAGTCCTTGACTGTTCTTCCCCCTACAATTTCATGTCTTCTTTATACCAACATTATCCCAATAACTATGAAAAGATTAAAGAGGAGAGTTAATATGGGGGTGGGGGGAGCTAGACAGGGAACATACTTTTATTGTAGTATTCATAGAACACTTCAGGGAAGATACTATCAAAGATCCTGGCGTGGACTCTGATAAAATACAAGCTATATAAAGTAGTATAATGTTGTCTACAATAAAAACCAAATTTTATTTTGTGGGATTGTTTCTATAACCCAATCTATTTTTCAAAGTTTTCTAATTCATCTGTCCCTTAAGCATAGTTAAGGTTTGTAGTGCACTTTACAAATAGAATCTCATTTGGTCCTCACAACAAACCTGTGAGGCACATCCTGTTACTATCACCATTTTCCAAATGAGAAGTTATAGTCACACTGTGAGTGAATATCTGAACTCAGTTCTTCATAACTCCATGTCTAGGGCTCTGTCCACTATCCCCATTTCAGATGAGGAAATGGTTAAGTGACTTGCCCAGTGTCACCCTATCAGTAAATATCTGAACTCAGGTCTTCCTGTCTCTAAGTCTTAGACTCTACCTCACCACTCATCTCCTTCATGAACCATATTATCTTAGGTGACCATCCTCCCAGTAACTAGGAATGCTTCTTCTACCCCCTCCCATACTTCAATTAATATTCAACATTTGTTAAATGCCTACTGTGTGCAGAGCACTACAATTCCTCCTCAAAATTCCAGCAATAGAGAACACAATTATCCCTTCCACAGCTCAAGAGTAGGGGAACCCTGCCACCGCAAATTGGAGAGATGGGCAAAATCAAGATAAGGAAGGGATGACTGTAATTATGTTGGCTTAAGGAAGGACTAATACCTTCCTTAAGCATGCAAATTCCCCTGTGAGAAGTATTACTCTAATCTTTATCAGTCTTTTACATCTCTTTGCCAAGTTTATCTGTATCTCCAGTACCTATGAGAAGTTTTCCAAGAGGAGAGGATAGAGAGATATTGAGGATGAAGGCACTAGGTATGGAAAAGAGGAAAAGGTGCCACTGGAATGAAAAAACGTATCCATAAAGTTAAGTCTGGGACAAAGACAAAGTGATCTCCTTAGAATTTTGCCTAGGGCCAATCTTAACTCCTTCCAGATTTTGGTCAAGTACAGATATGTGTCACTTGTGACACTCCTACAGTTAAAAATGAACAATTGAGTGCTTGAGCTTTCCAGGCTTGGGAGGATGACACTTTCTCAACCACAATAGAGGGAGACAGAGTTAGACTGATGCAGAGGTAGACCAGTTGATATCATTTGAAAAGCACATATAGATTCTGTGCCTAAAAATATTCTCTTCACCCAGCTGTCACTGGTATCCCCTTCTCCTAAATCTCTGCTTTGGGTTAAGGCATTATGCCTTTGGAATGCTACTGCCGGAACTCATATGTGTTCCCTGGGAAAATAACACATTCATGTCTCTAGTAGAGCCCATGTAATTGACCTGGCACCTAGCAGAGCATTGACAATACAAGATACATAAATTGTGATGAAAAGAAAGCCTGAGAAAAAGGCTCCCCAATGCAAAACTTTCCACATAGGCAGCCTAAGGCCAAATGCCTTAGTGGGGGGCAATGTAAAACTAAGGGACATCATAAGGACAATTAGTTATCAGTGTAGGGGTATTAAAATGGGACAGGGAGGACCAAAAGGGGACCTGTGGATGGAGAGTGGAGGAGCAGGTAGTACTAAAGATAACTATTGCCTACTGAACAATTTTGCTTAGGACTAGCACTTACATGAGCCTTTTGAGGTAAAAACTATTGCAAATAATTGTTACCAATCACACAATTTACTAATATCCTAAACTCTCAAATGTAAGAACAGGAGTTACTGCTTTGGGCAGATGTCTTTCATAGCCCTTGTGGTTTGGCCTGGTGGAATGAGATTATCAAGACTTTATTCACTAAAACACAATCAACAGTTTTTCTTTCTAATGAATTTTACATTTTATTATTTTTTCACCCCAGTTTCCTGTTTTTCCCTAAACCACCGTAGTTGGTAACTTTAGTATTTGCAGTAAGATGTAAAATTCTTTTAAAAATAAATAAAGCTGTTTAGCTAGTCTCCTTTAACCCTATAGTTGAGTCAATATGATGTCAATCATTTTACCAAAGCTCTCGCTGTCTGCTGTTTTCCCAGTACTTGTCCCACAAAAATGCAGTTTTGCCTGAGTACCCCAATACCACTCAACGCCACAAACTTGCTACAGAGCCAAGTAGTAGGCTATGGATGTGTGGTAAGAATTAGTAGACTGACCTTCCAGGCAGAAATTTCACCAAAGTGAAGGGAGAGTTATTAAATGTGAAAAATAAAATGGGCAATCAGATTTTTAAAAAATTAATGTACTGAAACAGCTCTTAAAGGAGCCTTTACTATGTAGGGAGCTTTTCAAAGAACTGCGATGTTCCCTGGAAATGATGATAATGTGTGTGTAGTGTGGGGACATTTCTGGGAAAAGAATTTTTTTAAATGCTGGGAAGATGAGTAGTGGGAAAAGAAAAACGCCCCACTATAGGGTTTGTGGACTAGAAGATTTTTCTCTCCCTCCTAGGAATTAGGACATGGGGTAAGATGCAGCCTATATCCTGCTATGCTTGGCTTGGGACTCAAGGAACTCTTTCAGTTCCAATAGACCTTATCCATTCACACAATCTGCATGTCTGTGGCTGTCATGTGGTACATGCTGTTTGCATCCATCTGTATAAGTCCTTCCACATTGATCCCTGTCTCACAGATCAAGAGTAGCTCTGGTATAGCTCCTTAGCTGGAGTGGCTGGCTACAAGAACCAAGGTGATGTTCTTATTTGTCCTTCATTCTCCAAGAGGACTATGACATTGAGAAGGTGATGGGTGATGTCATAACTTTCAAATGAACCACTGACCTGGAAAATAGATCCAGGAGAGACAATTTGAAAATTATTGGTCTACCTGAAACCCATGACCAAAAAAAGAACTTGGAAAGCATCCTTCAAGAAATCCTCAAAGAAAATTG
>JAQQSW010003394.1:0-14702 GCA_028646575.1 Pseudocheirus occidentalis | reverse complement strand
ACTGAAGCAATCTACATGCTAGCATTCTTTTTCATGTTTGGTTTTCTTTCTTTTTTCCCATTGTTCACTCCATTGGTTGCAACCCTTCTATACAACCAGACTATTATACAATGTGAAAGTATTTGCAGATCCTATACTTGATTGCATACCACCTTGGGGGGGGGGGGAGGGAAGGGAGGAAGAGAAAAATTGAAACTCAAGGAATTGTGGAACTGAATCTTGTAAACCAAAAGTAAATAAACAAGTCAATGAAAAAAACAACATAAATGAATGTCCCACATACCCCCCAAATATTGATACTACTTTCAGTGGTAACAAAAAAGAGGAATAATAGCTAGCATTTATGTAGCTCTTTAAGGTTTGTGAAATGCTTTACAAATATTATCTCACTGTATCCTTGCAACAACCCTGGGAGACAAATGCTATCATTATTATTCCAATTTATGGTTTAGGAAACTGAGTCAGAGGTTAAGTGATGTGCCTAGGGTCACATAGTTAGTAAATGTCTAAGGCTAGATTATAACTCAGGTCTTCTTGACTTTAGGTCTATCTAGTGTTCCACCTACCTGACACTAGAAATAGGGGCGAAAATGGTGTTTGATAATTCAGCACCTAAACAAATGGTTGTCCATGAATGTAATGGAATACTATTATTTATAAGGAACTGTGAATATCAAAAATTCAGGTAACCATGCAGAGATATATGAACTGATACAGATGGAAGTAAGCAGAACCAGGAAAACAATTATTTATAATTACTACAATAATATTATGGAAAGAGCAAAAAAACCCATCAAGTTATAAAGACAAAGTTTGATTCTAGAGAAGAGGGGAGAAATGTTGCTCCCCTGACTCTTTGGCAGAGATGGGGGAGGGGGGACTTGTGGGTACGTCATACTGAATGTACTGACAAAGTTGATATGTTGGTTGGTTATAATTAATCACTTTTGTTCCCTTTTCTTATGTATGTATTATTTTTTATCAAGGGTTGGTGGGTCTCTGACTAGAGGAGGGAGGTGAATATATTTAGAGATGAAGTTAATGTAAAAACAATATATAATCAGTAAAATTTAAAAAAAATAAAAAGGAATAGGCGATCACAAAGAGCCAGAATGACTTCATCAAGAATAGGTCATGTGAAGTTATTAAACTATTGACATAACCTTTGACCCAGAAAACCAAGAAGGTTAATAGCACAAAGAACTAAAACATTAGCCAAATTATTCATAGCAATACTTTTTTATATCAACAAAAAGCTAGAAACAAAGTACATATGCTCATCAATTGTGGAATGGCTAAATAAATTGTGCTATAGGAATGTTATACAATATTGCTGCAGCACATGAAATGAGTATGAGGAATTCAGAGGAGCATGAATGAACTAATATGGTGAAGTAAGCAGAACCAAGGAAACAACACATACAATGCCAGAAATATGATAAATAAAGGCAACAGTAAAAGACAACAGAATTCAAGTCAAATGCAATAACTAATGTGTGTTCCAGAGCAGAAGCCCAATGCCTTCAAGAGCTGCAAAAGTCCCAAGTGTGGTCAGAGCAAGGTTAAAATGTCATTAGGAAATGTTGAACGAAAGAAATAAAAATACAATATACTGTAGATAATGTTAAGTTATGGTTTCCTAAGTCAATTTGTACCTTATAGGGATTTCTTTCTATTTGAATTTGATACCACTGTTCTAGAACTCTAATGTCACAACACATGATAGACTCATCGGTAAAGAGCTACAAGGGCCTGTGGAACACCAGTCTTGGTCAAACAAGCTCGTTTTATCTGTTCATTTACACCTCTAGCCCTAGTCTCTAGACTGAGGGCTTTGTGCCAAGACCAGGTTCTACAACCATCTAGGAGTCAACCATGGTTAGGTTATGTTCCTTTATCACTACAGTCTGGATGGAACTGTCATTTTATTACCCTAATACTTCTACTTTTCTTTCTTTTTAAAATTTTGTTTTTCAAATTACAAAGTTCATTTTCTCTCCTTCCCCATATTCCCTTTTAAAAAAAGAAAAAAGTAAAGCTTTATAACAATTACCCACACTCAAGCAAAACAAATTCCCTCAATGGCCATCCAAAAGTACATATCTAATCCCAAAGTATATATCTAGTTTATATAAGTATATATCCAATCCAAAAGTATATATCTAATTTTTCATTTTGAGTTCATCCCCAGCATCAAGGGTGGGTGGAAGGGAGGCTATTTAAGCATTAGTCCTTGGACTTTGTGGTTGGTCATTGCATTCATCAGAGTTAAGTTTTTCAAAGACTTTTTTTGTCTTTGTAATATTATTATTGCATAAATGTTGTATTGTATATATTTCTCCTATTTCTGTTTTCTTCACTCTAAATCAGTTCATACAAGTCTTCCTAGGTTCCTCTAAAATCAATCCTTTCAAGTTTTTTTATTGCACAATATTATTATGTTTCATTCATATACCATAATTTGTTGTCTTTCCCCAACTGATGAGTAGAGCCTTAGTTTGCAGTTCTTTGTTATCATAAAAAGAGCTGCTATAAATATTTTTGTACATATGGGTGCTTTCCCTCTTTTTTTATCTCCTTGGGGTATAGGCAGAACAGTGGTATCACAGTACAGAAAAGGATACACAGTTTTCTGACTTCTGGGGAATAGTTAAAAATTGCTTTCTGGAACAACTGGACTGGTAATTCACAGCTCCTCCAATAGTGCATTAATGTTCCTGTTTTCCCATAGGGCTTCCAGCATTTGTCCATTTTTTAAAATCAGCTTTGTCCACCTGAGGAATATAAGATGAAACCTCAGATTATTGCATTTCTATAATTCTTAGTGATTCAGTATATCACCACACTTCTTCATGAGGTTGCTGAGTTCTTGTCTTCCTTTCTTTCCTCTTCTGAAACCATGGCCTAATACAGGGAGCTGGGCCCAGAGCAGAGAAGAGGATCTACTTTTTGTCTCAATCCTTGACTTCTGTATCTTACTCCTGGTGATTCAATTTGAATGTTTCCTTTTTGTTCCACTTGATGACCAATTCCCAGTTGATTTTGTCCCTTATTGTCTTCCTATAGGAAATTCGGATTAACATTCTGGCATTAGGCCGTTGGAGGACCCTTGCACAGTAATTAAATGACATTATGACACAAATGAACACAGTTTTACATGTATAGTCTGATTGGGGCAACATACAACCTATCAGTTGCCTGGTCCTGGATACTAGATGTCTCTTCATATTGCTTAAGATCTTATTAATGGCGTTAAGAGAGACCTAGTAACCAAGACTGGGGAGGTGATTGTCAAACTGTACTCTACTTCTGGAATGGTCATGGGAATTTGAAGATCTTCCTGCCCCTTAATAGGCTTAGGTTTGAGGACCTTTCCTGATTTGAAAATATACTCCACCCCCTTATAGGCTGTGGGTGTTCCCATGGAGCCTGTGGTGGGAAGCTTGTTTTTCAGGAAGGTGCCACTTTTATTACTTTGTAGTCAAATGGATCAGGAGGATTGTGATGCTCTCTGACCCTGGAGAAGGCTATGTATACCTCTGGGGTGAGGTTTTGCTTTGGGGCTCACTTTGGGAAGAGTTGTGTGATTTGGCTAGATGAGACTCTGGGCAGCCATTGAGCCCCCCAGCTTTGAAAACCCACATGTTGGTGCTTCTCTCTGGTGTCTAACTGTATGTAAGCCATGACAGTTAGAAGCCCTGTCTTTTGGTCTGTTGAATTGTGCTATTTTCTCAGTTTGTGTTTTTGTGTTTGCTTGTTACTTGTCTGTATTCTCTGAAGTTCAAGGTGCTGATTTTTTCCCCTCAACTAGGTAAATGATATATGTTTGATTGATTAAAGTAAAATTGTTAACCCTTTTTGAGTTGCTTTCCTTTAGCAAAGCAGATCAAAGAACCTGTGCTAGCAGCCACCCTGGGTATGCTAGAGTGCTTGCTGCTACAACTTCACATCTAGAGTATTGGATACAGTACTAAGTGCCCCAAATATAGGAAGAACATTGATTGAGGAGGGCATATACATTTTCAAAGAGCTTGAAGATGGTGACACATGAGGCTGAAGTTACAGAGCATGATGATCCTGGAGAAGAGAAGAATTGGGGGATGGTGAGCAGCATGTGATAGCTGCCTACAGGTATTTGAAGGGCAAGAGGCCTCTTCCTCATTCCCTTTAAGCCTACAAAATAGAAACAGGATACATGTGGAGACAATAATGAAGAGACACAGATATGATGTATGACAAAATCTTTTCAACAATTAGAAAAAAAATCCAAAAGCAAAATGGGCTGCCAATCACTCTTACCAGCAGCCTCAAGCAAAAGCTTGAAGAGGGAATTATCATTCTTTTATTTATTTTATTTTATTTTGGGGGAATTATCATTCTTGTCTGGGTTTGAATAGATTCTGAAGTCCCCTCCAAATCTGAGATTCTAAGATTCTGGAATTTTCAGAGAGGAGAAGTGACATTTCTGTGGTCATCAGGGTAATCTTGTCTCAGGAAGTCAAAATTCAGAGAGGAATGCTTATATAACAAAGATTCTATTTAATTCTGAAACTTCTTGTTAAGCCAAATTCATTATGTAAGACTGCTTTGATTAACCACATTATGCAAGTATTGTTCAGTCCTAATTGAGTGCTTTCTCTACCAACAGACCAGGTAGGGATCACAAATCAAATATTAAAGCATTTAATTAGGACAAAATGATAAAATAAAACAACAAGAGAAAAAAAATGCAAGCCCTAACACAAGTGGGAAAAATAACATTTCTTCCCTTCTCCCCCCTCCCATGACTTCCCTTTAAAATCCATTATTTAGTCATTATTTTTTTAGCATTCTTTTAAAGTTTTTCTTCTTAGTTACAAATCTTTTCCTTCTTTCAGTCTCCCCCCACCCATGGAGAAGGCAAGCAATATGATATCAATTATATCTATGATGTTGCACAAAACATATTTCCATATTATCCCTGTTGCAAAAAACCCCCAATAAAAATAAAGTGAAAAAAATTATTCAATTTGCACTCAGAGTTCATAAGTTCTCTCTCTAGAGGTAGATAAGCATTTTTCATCATGAGTCCTTTAGAATTGTCTTGGATCATTATCCTGGTCAGAGTAGCTAAGTCTTTCACAGTTAATCATCATTACAATATTGCTGTTACTGCATAATACAGTGTTCTCCTGGTTCTGCTGTCTTCATTTTGTATCAATTCATATGTCTTCCCAGGTATTTCTGAAACCATCTGCTTTGTCATTTCTTATAGCACAATAGTATTTCAGCACAAACTTATATCACAACTTATTTAGCCATTCCCCAATTGATGGGTGTCCCTTCAATTTCCAATTCCTTTCTATCACATAAAGAACTGCTTTGAAAATTGAATATATATTTTTACTTTGTTGCATTTTATAAATATTTTGTACATATAGCTCCATTTCCCTTTTCTTTGATCTCTTTGGAATACAGACCTAGTAATAGTATTTCTGGAGAAAAATCACATTTCTCTTGACAACTCATTCACCAAAACAAGGAAAAGCTGCTCTCTTGGAATTGCAAGTCTCCATTGCAATGCAACTGGCTATGTCTTGCTACTGCTCCATTCTGAGTACTTCTCCACAGAACTTCTGTCTTTTGATAGAACTGCCTGGCATATGCTGTTGCAGATGGTTCTTCCATGGAGAGCTGGAAGGGATCTTAGAAGTCATTTGGTCATTTAGCCCAACTTCCTCATGTTACAGATGAGGAAATCAGTCTCAAAAAGGGCAATTGACTCACCCAATGTCATACATATAGGAAGTGGCATAGCCAAGACTCAAGTGCAGGTCCAGTGATATGAAATTTCCCTCTTTTTCCATTGTATTACAATTCTTCTCCTGAGGAAGTATTATCTCTGTAAGATAGGTAACAGTAGCACACAGGAGGGCTGCTAGCACAGGTTCACTCTTGATCTGGTCAGACAAGCAGACACCTTTGGAGGGAGTCATAATCTTACTTTATTCTAGTCTAGATTTCTCACAAGAAGGTTGTTGATAATGGGAGTACACATTCCTACAGCATTCCCAAATCACCCTTCTTGCTACTCTGACCAGGGAACAGTAAGGGGGGGGCAACTACCCCTACATATCAATGGGATCAATAGAGAAAGGCACAGCTTGTGCACTCCCCTAAATTCCCCCAAGTCTCAATGGGGCCTGGTTGAGGCAAACCCAGATTCCCCCCAAGCTTTGATGGGGGCTGATCAAGGTTCACATAGCCTCCCAGCTTGTGCATTCAACCCTAAAGTTTCCCCACTCCTTGACCAGTGTCCACTTACTTTATAGGGCAACAGGCAAAGAAGGCATATTGCCAGTTAATAGCTTCCAATTTTACATTACCTCATCCCTGTATTTCACTGCTCAGGTGCAGTCAATATTTACAGCTTCAACACAAATATTTATATTATTTATCATTGCTGCACAAGCGTGGTGGAGGTATTTGAATCATAATTGTAAGAATTCATATCTAATATCTAGGAACAAGAGACTGTTATGACTATGGATCCTGGGAAACTAAACTCTTATAAAGAATAACAAAAATCCACTTTATACACACCAAAATTCACCTTACTTACTGTCATGCTATAACAGCAAGCACCCTGGTGCACCCAGGATGGCTTGCTAGCATGGGTTCTTGGATCTGCTTTTCTAAAAGGAAAGCAACTTTTAAGGGATCAATAGTCTACTTTAATTACATTCATTAGTTCAGAGGAAAAGTCAACACCCTGAATGTCACAGAAAATACAAGCAGAAATTAGCATAAAGAAATTATCAATAGATAGGGCTCTGACTGCCTGAATCAAAACAATATTGCTATATACTTTACACACACCACTGGATCAAGAGAGTTTTTACATCTGAGTAGTCAGGGGGTCTGAACATATGACTACTCAGAGTCTGGATCAGGAAATCAAAAGATCCTTCTCATGAGCAAACCCCCAAAGCAAAATACCAGCTCAGAGTATATATACACTTCTCAGAACCAAAAGGCATAATAATTCTCTTGACTAGGTGCCTAATTACATTAGTGCCAAAAGATGTGAAAGCCTTCCTACAAGCTAGCCTCCCCTAAGCAAGTTTCTCTTTAAGTAAGTTCCTCCCCCAAAGGACTCTATGTGATCCAGGATGTATCACAGCTGGGCACATAGACCTATTAATGGGTGGGGAAGATCTTTCTATTTCATTAACATTAACATTACATACACACACACAAACACATGAATATATAACTATTCTAGCACAGCTGGAGGTTAATCAATATGTATTTAGCTTTGGTGTTATTGTTGTTGTTGTGTTAATATGACTTCACAGACTGCTGACACTAAGATGTTAAGATCTTTTCTGCCTGACCAGTAAAAAGTTTCTTATAACTCAATAAAGATGAATGAATTCCTTTCATTTTCTGTTGTTCTTTTCAGCTAGAACCCATAGCCATGCAGACTACTATGAAGGTTTGATGAACTTCAGGGAGTCCGTAGCTGTAGCCAAGAGGGCAGGGAAGCTCTGACAACATTTATCCATAATTTTTGACACTACAATGGTTTCTGCTCCCCTGACGTGGATAACAGAGTCAAGTAGAGTCAAGGAGCATTTATTAAGCAGCAGTCCTATGTGTCAGGCATTGCGCTAAGTGCTGGGGTTATAAAGAAAGGCAATACATTCCCTACCCTCAAGATCTCAGTCGAATAGGGAAGATAGCATGAAAACAAGCATGGATAAACGAGTTATCTGTAGGTTTATTTGGAGATGACCTCAGAGGGAAGACATTATCATTAATATGGATCCTAACAGGCTTCTTGGAGAATGTGGGAGTTTACCTGAAATTTAATGGAACCAAGGAAGCCATCAGGCAACGATTACAAGAGAGCTTTCCAGGGATAGGGGATAGCTGATGAAAATTCACAAAGCTGGGAAATGGGGAGTCACATGCAAGGAACAGCAAGTAGACCCATGCCACTAAATCTTACAATACGTAGAGGGAGAGTAAGGGATGAGAAGAATAAGGTAGGAAGGAGCCAGGTTTTGAAAGGTTTTAAAAGCCAAGCAGAGGAATTTATTTCTGATACTGGAGATAATAAGAAGCTGTTGGAGTTTATTGAATGGGAGTGGGGGGGGGTGTAGTAAGAGGCAGGGGCCAAAGTGTCCAAGGTGTTCTGTGTACCTGTAAGCCATGGCTTATGGAAAGTGAGTTTGTGAGAGTTAACACCATTAAATTTCCATGACCTCTGATTGTCAGTGCCTCATAACTTCTGGCACAGAGAAATCTAAGCGAAAATGGAAGAGATCATGAGATGTTGAGAATGCAATGGTTACTGACCTTGTGACTCAGCATCACTGCCCAAATCTTAGCTGTCTATTGCACATAAATACCTCTAGCAGTTTGTGGGTACGCTCTGAGACTCAGACACACAAGGGACCGCAAAATCTAGACCTGGAGAAAGTCACACAGCTAGCCAGACTCCTGAAAGATATGCTGTTTTACCACATGGAGACTTCATCTATTTCTTTGCTCTCACTCCTGAAAATAAAGTTATTTTTAATAGCTTGAGGGCTAGTTTATAAACACAGGTCCTGAAGCCTGGGTTATCTTTACCTTTTTAATTGATTATAGGCAGCATCTGAGTCAGAGAGAGGCTGGTGTTCTCATCAGATTTATTTACAACAGTTTCAGCCTTCATGCCCCATGGATCAATTACCTCATTCTTTCTGCTAGGGGCAATAGATACTGTCTTTCAACTACCAAATGGAGTCAATCCAAGCAGGAACCACTGAGTTCCCAAATGATAGTATCAATTGTTGATTATTCATCACCATTATTGTATTATAATTACAATATTATTAAACAATTATTATCATGTTATAAAGGAGTCAGCAGAGCCTAGAATTATCCAGAACTAGGAAATACATGTAATGTTGGGATCAAATCAGTCGACTTGGGAAGTTGTCAGATGGTACATGAGTATACTTAAGAAATCACAAAATTATCTCTCCCTTCCTCAATTTCCCATTATTCAGCTTCAAGCCTTTAACTCCTACTTAGTCTCCCCTGAACCAACTTAAAATTGTTTCCATGATTTTCATCTTTTCTCTTTTTAAAATACTCAGGTCAAGATATTGCTCCTTTCCTCTTGACTCACACCTCTTTTTTCTTTCTAAAAACTGATTTAGAAAAGCAAGTTGGGGAGTTCATCCACTGAAAGATATTCATTGATTTTTTTTGCCCTCCTTATTTATTAATGGGATCATTGGCATTTCTATTTCCCCCTGATGCATCTGTAAAAGCCACAATCATTCCCCTTAACCCCTTTATATCATGTTACCACAGTCGACTCTTTTCCTCCTCTAAGCATTTCCCTCCAGCCTTTTCGGATTATATTTTATGTATACTTAAGTCTTATTCCTGCTATGTCCATTGCAGGTTTTTTCGTAGACCCTCAGACCTTAAAGCTGCCCCTGAAGTGGTCACAGCACTGTCTCTTCTTGGATTTTCTTTTTTACGCTTTTTACATTTTCTATTGTATTGAAATCTGTTGTACCTTAAACTGTCATGTCTTTCACTCCATAGGCAGAAATGATTCGTTAGTTAAATAACAAGCATATATTGTGCATTACTTCCATCTAGAGCGTTATATGAGATTCTGTGGTGCACACATATGTGTGTGTGTGTGTTAATGATTGAGTGAACAGTTACAAAAGAAATAGAAAACGTGGTCCAGGCCTTGAAAATTGGAGGAAGCAAAATATTAAGCAATTCAGACATTTAGAAAACCATGTGTGCATATAAGCATAAAGTTGTATTCTGGAGATTCAAGATTTAAGATTTAAGTGATGAGGGAAGCATATTAAGCATATTAAGATTACAAGTTGCAAGGGACCTCTGAAGTGGTCTAGTTCAACCTCCATCTTTTGATAACAGGCAATTGAGGACTAAGGAAGTTCATGAGATTAGTGTCAGAGTCAGGATTCAGACTCTTAACCTGAGCTTTTTCTTCTGGTTTCTGCTGCCTCCTGGGTATTTTCGTGCCAACAGCCCTGTAACATGTCTGCTGAAGGGGCACGCTTTTTTATAGGGGAGGAAGACAAGGCTAAGAAATGCCCATGTTCACACTGCTTGTCTCTGCATGCCCGAGGCTAGAGGCAGATCCGACTCTTGTCCTCAAATATAGCATTTCTTTGACTACACCAGGTTAGTTTTAGAATTGGAAAGGACTTAGAGATACCCTAACTCAACCTCTTTGTGTTACAGATGAAGATTTTGGAACAGAAGAGTGATATGACTAGAACTATGCATAAAGTACCATCCTGAAGAAGTCTGAAGATTTGCAAGGGGGTATTTAAGTATTTTAGAATTAAAATATGTGCTGGATGTGGTGATGGCAGCAGAGAAAAAGAGGATAGCTGTAAGAGAAGTTGTGGAGATAGAATGAATGGATAGTCATTCATTTATTCAACAAGAATTTAATGTTTCCAATGTGCCAGGCACTGTGCAGGGCACTGAAGACAGAAACAGAAATAAAACGGTCCATGCCCTCAAGAAGATTACATTCTGGAGAACCAGTAGGGAGTGGTGGCCTGAAAACAGAGGGAAGACAGTAGGATGAAGGTGAAGGTTCTAGCTGTGTCAAAGGCTGCAGTGAGGTCAAAGAGAATGAAGAACGAGCAAAGGCCTTTGGACTTGGTGATTAAGAGATCGCTGGGAACTTGGAGAGAGATAGTTCAGTGGAATGAGGAGGTCAGAAGCCAAATTGTAAGGGATTAATAAGAGAATAATAGGAGAGAAAGTGGAGGCACCTGTTGCAAATGGCTTTTTCAAGGACTTTGGTCACAAAGGACACAAGATATATTACGTGACAGCAGGGATGGAAGAATCAAGTGATGGCAAGACCAGCACTCTATCTACTACGCCACCTAGATGCCACCAAACAACTGCCCTGATTCAGGCCCAGGCCAAAACAAATGGAATCAAGGATGACCAAATGCAAAATTCAGTATCACATATAAACACTTCCATGAACCACAGAAGAAAAAGTCTCACGACTTCACAACTTTGATCATACCCAGGGCCACTCCCTGGATTAATTTCTTGCAGAGGCCTATTCACTACATGGGTGTTATCTCACTCAAAGAACCTGAAAAGACCTTAGCCTATAAAGATCAGGGTTCCCAGTGCATCCTGGGCCATCTCCGGTCATCCTGATGAATATCTGGCCATTGGACCCAGATGGCTCCGGAGGAGAAAGTGAGGCTGGTGACTTTTCATAGCCCTCCCTACCTCAAATCCAAGTCAACTGCAAGTTTTGTCATCATTTCCCTGATCCCACGGTCCTTTTTGAGAAGAAGGACAAACACAACAACTCTTGCACATGTGTCAGAAGCACTGTGTTATAGTAGAGAATTAGCCTCAGGATCAGAAAGACTCGGATTTGAGCCCTGCCTCTGATACAGGTAACTAGGTGACACAGTGGATAAAATGCCAGGAATCAGGAAGACTCATTTTCCTGAGTTCAAATCTGACCTCAGATAGCTGTGTGACCCTGAGTAAGTCACTTAACCCTGCTTGCCTCTGTTTCCTCATCTGTCAAAAGAGCTGGAGGATGAAATGGCAATCCACTCCAGTATCTCTGCCAAGAAAACCCCAAGTGGGGTCATGAAGAATCTGTAACAACTGAACAACAGATCTGACATATACTATACTGGATGCGTGAGCTTAGGCAAGTCATTCAGCCTCCCAAACAACTCTCTAAAGCTACATTTAACTCAGGCTTTAAAGTTTGGAATGTTTTGCATGAAGTTTCATATGTATAAGGAGACTATTAATTGGTAGAAAGAACCATGATGTGACATTCTGTACAAAAGATGTAATTCTAATTGATACCCCCTTTGGAGATAAGTAAGAGAAGGGACAAGCATGCAGACACAGTCCTTTTGCTTCTTTCTGATCATATACTATAGTCTTCCTTGGAGAAGAGTGAGCCATATTCCAAAGCTATTTGTTCATATTCCCCCTCGAGCTGCATTTATATACTTGTAGAGAACCTATAGGCACACACACACACACACACACACGTCACATATAAAGTGTAGAATAGTTGCTAATCTGCATTGGTAAAGTTCTATCTCCTCTATTTACCTATCTATGAATCTCTGTCTCTCTCTAGTTTCATCTCTCTATCATCTATTTATCTAGCTACACACACACACACAAATGCATTTACATATACATATACACACATATATAATATATATTTATATAAATATCCAGAGGTGTTTTGGCAAATATTTTACAATCAGTTCTCAAGAAATAAAAATGAAAGAAGAGAAAATGCATACATGATATAGTTTTAAGTTTAATCTGTTTTTTCTTCATAATTATAAAAAATTTTCTTCATAACTATATTAAGTACAATCAATAAAACAGTAAGTCAAGCCCCAATTTGTAGAATTTGCTGATTTCCAAAGTGTAACTGATCACAACAAAAATTTAACAATCAGCTAATGTGAACCAGTTTGGGCTGACTGCAGAATATACATACATGTGTGCATGCAACTAAATATAACATGTGTTTGTGTATATGCATGTGTATACTCATACATATTATATATATATATCTATATATATATCTATATATAATGTTCAGAGGGTGTGGGGTGTATATCTATATCTAGTTTTTCCTCCAAAGTGCAGCTTTTCTTTCATTTACTCAGAAACTGTTCCCAATTTTCTTATATTTTCCCTTTCAATTACTCTATGATCCCTCCTAATCTCATCCTGTCTTCTCTTTCTCTATTTTTTTTCTTTCTTTTACTATGAACCTAGTTATCAGCAACAAACACAAGTATTTTGCTATGCAAAGAATGAGAATGAGGACTGTACAAGACATTTCTAGTGTGCAAAATTTGTTTTTGAAGTGTATATTAAATTTAACGTGGTAGTATCAAAATTGCCTTGTCTGTATCTCGTTCTGAAGTTTTTGGGGGGTCTATTTCCTTTTGTGTGTTTAAAATATTTTATTAATGCTCTATTATTTGGGGGTGGAAAGGGGCAAATTGATCACTGCACACTAACTTGTGCTCCCCTCCCCTTCCTTGTAATGAATAAATAAATTAAGTAAAATAAATGGGAAAAAAAGATTACATTGTGAGGTGACTAGGTGGTGCAGTGAATAGAGCACTGGCCCTGGAGTCAGGAGGACCTGGGTTCAAATCCAATCTCAGACACTTAACACTTACCAGCTGTGTGACCTTGGGCAAGTCACTTAAACCCAATTGTCCTGCCTTCCCCCTCAAAAAAAAATCTTTCATTCATTTAAGGAAAGAATATGCACATATATAAGTAAATACAAAACATATAGGAAGTAAATAGAAAGCAATTTCAAAAGAGAAAACGACAACTGGAAGAACCACGCAATTTTAGCATTGAGAAAGCCAATGTTTTGCTGATGACGTGAGCTGATCTAAAAGGTGAAGGTGAAAAGGGATTTGGACTTAGAGGTGAAGGAGAATGGAGAATCAAAGATAAGCCCCAGAGTAAAATTGCTGCCTCAGGATTTAGTAGCTTTCCCATCCTTGGAGGTTTTCAAAAAAAGAGACTGAATGGCCACTTATTGGGATGCTCCTGAGATACAACAGATATGACCACATCACTACACATTTCTTTCAGTAAACTTCAACAACTTCTTATTAACCTGTGGGTCTGAGATCAAATATAAATATACTTCCTAGGTGAGGCTTTTTTGATCCCCAGGTTTTGGTGCCCACCTCTCAAAATTACTTAGTATTATTTCATATTTTGTCTTATATTTGCATGCTTTCTGTCTCCCTCAATAGAATGGCATTTCCTTAAAGGCAGAGAATATTTGATATTTGCTTTTGTTTCCCCAGAGTTCATCCTAGCACCTAGCACATAACATAGGAGGTACTGATTAATACCTATCGACTGATTGAATTCTGTTGTAGGTGAGACTACTACCTTAGGTACGAAATGAAATAGGTGACCACAAAGGCTCCTTCCAACTTTGAGATTCTAGGACTCTTGAAGTCATTCAATTCAATTGAGTATTTATTAATGCATGCTTTGAGATTTTAACTGCACAGGTGAGGGGTAAAACCATGAGAATGAAAGAGCTCCCTTAGGACAATTGTTGAATTAAAACTTTGGAGAAGGACAGCTCTAGGCAGAGAGTGTGTATGTTTAAAGTCCCTGTTTCATAAAGAAATGAAAATATATTCTTAAAATTTATAATATAAGCAGGAGGGAAATTCTCATTAACTATGTCTCCAAATGCAATGGCTACATTTGAATTTCTTCACCAGATCTTAGATTTTGACTTTGTAAGGTACTGAACCAAAAACAAGCATGGAGACGATTTAATCTGAAGTTGTTATTTTAAAAATGCAACAGCACATTTGGAAGTTTTTAGATAGAGCCAGTGCCTTCTCCCATATTCTTACTAGGAGGAAAAATAAAACTAATAACTCAAATTTTATTTTGATTTTTCTTCCTTCCTTCCTTTCTTCCTTCCTTTCTTTCTTTCTTCCTTCCTTCCTTCCTTCCTTCCTTCCTTCCTTCCTTCCTTCCTCCCTTCCTTCCTCCCTTCCTGCTTTCCTCCTTTCCTTCCTTCCTTCCTTCCTTCCTTCTTCTTTCTTTCTCTTCCCTTCATCCTTTCTTTCTTTCTT